>SJYC01025331.1:0-89952 GCA_006408675.1 Madoqua kirkii | reverse complement strand
ACACACACACACACACACACACACACACACACAGCAAGGAAAAACATGCTAAGACATTGATGAGACATCCAAACATCAAAAGGTACTTATGCCCTGAGGACACATGCCATTTTTCTGGAGTGTAGTTCTCTTGGGAAAAGAATGGGATTGTTGGATAGCAGGCCTTCCAATGGCCTTGCAAATTTATGTCTTTAAAAAGTAAGGATTGAAGTACAACAAAATGTGAACTTTAGTTGGATTTAGGCAGTGGATATGTAGATTTGTTTTATTTTTCTCTGTACTTACCTGCCTATTTGACATAATTCCTGATTACAATTCTTATGAAAATGATTTTCTTAAAAGACAGCTTTCATTTGGCAGATCAAGGAGAATGGGTTTGGGATCAGTGGAAGGAATTGCTCTGGCACAATGAGAGTCTTTCCTGAATGGAGGAACCCTGTGGGAAGGCTGGCATTCCCCGTGCACAGATGCAGTGAGAGAAGCTGGACCCGCCTGACTGCCAAGCAATGATGCTTCGGTGGGAGCTGAGATGGAAGGTGAGTGAGACATCTCAGATCTCAGCAGATCTCTGGATCTGTCAACGCTAACAGAAACTGATGTGTTCCTCTAAGTTATCAGTTACTTAGCATACTTCTAAAATACAACAAATTTAGAATTGCTGAGTGTAGAATCTTCTTATCTTAGGATAATCCTGGATGCAGGCTCTCGGTGCTCACTGGCACCGTTGAGTCCTCTAACGCCTTTATTTTAAAACTGCTAAAAAGAAGTACCACATTATATATAAAGGATGTTCTAAACAGTGGCACAGCACAGATTCAAAATGAGATTTATGAAGAAGCAGTGAGGCTTCCTTAGACTGCTGGGTGGGCATCATGACAAGCAAAGATCCCCTTACCTATAAAATATCCCTGGGGCGGATCTCAGGACATGATCCCAGGAAGGACAAGGAGCCCCAGCCCTAGAGACAGACTCTGCCTTATATACTCAGAATTCAGCTTTGCTCCTTCTATGTTTGAATGCTAGAGGAAACATAACGGAGGGGGTTTATCAACCAGCTGTTCTCAGTGGCTAAGAAAGGGCAAATGAACTATTTTATAGAGCAGATGTGGTCCAGGAGACTAGATAATTAAATATTAATTGATATTAATTGATATTAATATAGCTGGTCAGCCTCACCAGGCACTGGGCCAGGCTTTGACACAATCTGGTCACAAGGCAACCCCTCACCCATGGTGTCTCCTGGGAAACTCCAATCCTAGAGAGATCCGGCTATAAATTGATATTAACTATGGAACACAATTCCCTCCAAATCTATCCCCGAAGGCAACGTGTTTATCTAGGGTTCAGACACCTATTTGACGGTGTGTCATCAGTTAATTTAGAGGGACAACCTATTAATCAGAAGTGAATTTAACCACACTGAGACACTTACTTCTGTGTCTCTTGAGCCTGGTACATTCAGTAATGCACCATTTTTTTCCCACCATTAACCATGGTCTGGTGTGTCTTTTAGCAATGGAAATGCTATTAGCTACTGATATCCCTGAAGCAGAGCACACGAAAGAAAATACATTTGAATTCAATCACTGGAAAGGATGCGTCCCCCTTCATGATGAATAATCTCAGGAATATTTTTGATGTCAGACTGAAGAATAAAGTGCAAGATAAGACTGGGTTAATGGAGCAAAGGATACAGTGTATTCAAACAGACTACATAAAAGCTGTGAGCTCACTGAATTCTGTTCATGGACTGTAAAAATGAGCTATCATTTCGGCTGAGAAATCGCAATATGGAAATCTCCGCTCTACGTATGCACTAGAGATGATTCCCTGCTTCTTTAATGCAAGCTGATGAATTTCATTTATTCATTAACTAATTCATTCAATCAGAAAACAACTCCTCATGTGCTCTGAGAAGTAATTAACCCTTGGCAAGACAGGATATCCCAAGTTTGTCAGTCACTTTTGCACCTGGGTATCTTAATGACCTCCTAAAGGCTGTATATCCCACCAGTCCCCAAGGTGGCGTGAACTATGTGTCTTAAGAAAGTCCAAAAAAAAAGAAAGAAAAATACAATTCAATTCTCAGTAAAAAAGTACTGGGTAGTAAGGTTTTCTTTTGCTCCTGCATTGGCATTGGGAATCTATGTCTTTGTGTTGTTTGACATAATACAAAATTGACCTTGGCTTTGGAAAGAGTAGGGCTTCCCTGGTGGGTCAGATGGTAAGGAATGAGCCTGCAATGCAGGAGACCTTGGGTTCCATCCCTGGGTCAGGAAGATCCCCTGGAGAAGAAAATGGCAACCCACTCCAGTATTCTTGCCTGGAACATTCCATAGACAGAAGAGCCTGGTGGGCTACAGGCTAGGGGGTAACAAAGAGTCGGGACACGACTCAGTGACCAACATACTTTGCAAAGAGCAAGATCAAATGAGGGACTCCAGGGACCTAAGCACATATTAGCAGCTTATGGGATGCCTCCTGGTGACCTGAGAATGTGATGGATCTCACCAATCGCATCTGGGCTGTGAGGGACTTACTGTCATATTCCTGTAACAGCTCCACTGCTGTCAGGAGAACAGCTCTGTGCTCTGGGTCCCTGATATTTAACTCGTCCAAGTCCTCCTCCTCTAGGAGCTTAAAGGTGTCCAGATCTTCATAGCCATTGAACAGGAAAGTGGGCATGTGCTCCTGGGAGGGAAATAAGACAGAAGAGAGTCAGCAGCTCATCCACATGGTCCATGAACAACCACCATCCTCAAACCCCTAAACTCTTTTTCCATAGCCACTTTTACGCTAATTCAAAAATTAATAAGTATCTTTCTAATAGTCTGTACCCCCCAGTTCTACAGCTCAGTGGGCAAGCGGGGCACTTCACTAACCTTGGGCTAAGAAAGTGTACACTGAAAGCTGAGCTGGCCTACATTTTAATTGTGCCCTTGGTATGAGCTGATGCCTGCGATGCCACCCAGCGTGTGGTGGGGGAGACACTTCTTTCATCTGGAGCCACTGAAACCCAGCTCAGAGAGACCTGTGACTTCCCCAGGAGCAAGATAGCTTTGCAAGGAGCAAACAGGTCATACCATGTAGATCCACCCTACTAGATGCTGGGGGTAATGGTGGTGGTGGTGGGAGGGGGCAGGGAGAATCCTCAAGACTTCTGTGAGGCGAATCAGGATGCCAGGAGGCTATGCTTACTACCTTTCCTGGTGGTGGCTTGAAGCTCACAGCTCTTTGAAAGTTGCTCTTTGGACTAGGAGGAAATTTCAACCCGGAGTTTATTCTATCACCCTTAAGGGAGTAAAGGATAGGGTTATGGTACTGGTAATACTAATTCTATAGGATAATGGTATTCATCATGGCCACGGGTCATCCTTCTTGGACGACACAGATCATCCCACCCTTCCCTGAAGGTGCCCTTGCTTGCTTAGTTTAAGAGAAGGTAACGTGGGGTCGGGTGGGGCCAGAACAGGACGGAACTGACTTTGAGGTTGATCCGATCCAGGAGGTCTTCCACCGACTTAGGCTGGGGAGGTCTCCCTTTCCTCCTCCTCCTGGTGGCACGCTTGGGCTTCTCCTCTTCCTCGTTGAGCACGTCCACGTAGATGAATTTGAACGTGCCCACCTTGTTGTTCAGCAGGCCCATCCAGGTGCCCATGGGGGGTTTGCTGATTATATCAATGATGTCTCCTTTCTGTGGCCCAGGGAAGAGGGATCTTTCCATTAGGTACATTTCCAAGCATGAACCATCAATCCATCAGAAGTGTCAATCATGCGATGTGAAGACACTCTGAAGATAGAATCAGGGCTCCACGAGCCACCTGATGTGATTGGGAGTATGGCAGAGACCACAGAGAGAACCCCTGACTGTGCAGGATCCCACGGAGGCCTGAGATCCCATCCCCTCCACCTTCCTGCCCCAGAGGATGGTTGCTCAAGGTGCCCACCAGGGCTCACGGCTGGGTGGGCACCTGGCTCTCTGAAGGCCTTGCCCTCACCCAGAGAGCTCCTACTTCTTGGAGAAAAAATTCCCACCAATCAGAGGTCAGTGGTAACCCCTGCTTTATACTCGCTTCATACATTTTGTGAAATCCCATCTGCTCCATAAGGATGTCACTGATCACATCAGTGAAGTCAGTCATGTCCTTTCAGTCGGCAAAAGCACTGAGACTGGAAAGTGAAGGGCAGTGGGAATTCTAGAGGGAAGCAGGGGTCAGAGGACAGGGCCAGCATGGTGATAAGACAGAATTAACACAGACCTGCCTCTATCCCCAAAGGCTGGCTGGTTCTCCGGTTTATCACTGCAGAAGAGACCAGTTTATAAAGGAGCAGATGCCATTAGCCAGTCTGCACCACAAGAGCTCAGCATTTAACACAAAGGAGAAAAGAACAGCTCCTAAAGCCACAAGGCACCAGGGGTGACTGCTCTGAGGTCAAGTAAACACACACCTTGAGCTTGAGCGAGTCTGTGTCATAGGGGCTGGGCGTGAAGTCGGTGTGCACCCTGGCGCGCCCACAGAACGGGCCCCGGTACGGGGGCTCCTCATCATCACCATCTTCCGACTTGACACTCTCCCTATTGCTGGTCGAGGAATCGGTGGTGCTCACTGTCTGACCACCTGTAGGGAACACATGCAGAACTTGGGTCAATGCAAATTTCCTGCTCAGCAAAGCTGGCAACTCTGAAGCTATCACAGACTAGGAAGGTAAGGGCCAGAGGAGGGCAGTCGTGAGCCTCACCTGATCAGAGGACAGGTGATGATCTGAGTTTTCTAGGTGTTCTTCCTAACCAAGCCCCTAATTGGACAGGGGACTCCAGCAAGTTATCTTTATGACCAGGGAAGCCAGGAGACATGGAAACTCTCTGATAGAGGACACCAGCCTTGACCCTCATAACCTCCCATTTGTCAGGCATACTGTCTTTACCCCATTTTACAGATGAGGAAGCTCAAAGAGGTCAAGTAACTTGCCCAAAGCCAAATGCTTTTTAAGTCGTGGGTTTAAACTTGGTCTTTTCCCCCAGAGTGCTCAGCCAGCACCACCACTGGGTTAGGAGTGGTTGAACAGTGTGTGTTTCAGGGACGTTTGTCATTCTCCTCTCATCTTTTTTTTCTTTTTTTCCTGGTTCTCAGTTGACTAAAACTAAGATTACTAATAAAGTTTTCATCAACATTTTGTATTCATGAAAGTTAAGAAAACATTAGCTTTCTTTGTAAAACCAGAAGAGAATTATCGGGATGTCCCACTGCTCCAAATGCATCAGGGGAAAATAATGTCACATTATTGTGCTGAATTCTGCACTAAAACATTTTTTGATTAAAGATTGTCAATTGGAGAGAAGCATTGTCTTCTCTTTTACTAAACCCCCACTAACATGCTAATAAAGGAATTGGATTCACCATGACAACGAACACGGCAGAGGGCAATGCCCTGATGAGAGATTTCTAGCAAATTCTCTACGAGGAAACAGTGGTCAGAAGATTGCTGGTTGCTATTGCAGGTGGAGGGTGCGCCCAGAGGCCAGCAAAGCAACGTGTGCGCTGCAGAACCCTGGTCACTCCCCTTATTCTGCTGGTCAGTCATCAGTGTTTCCCCTTGACCTCCTCCCTTTAGTCTCCATATCTTCCGCGAACATGCTTTCCTCTCTCTCCCCTCCGACCAAAATCATTAACCTCTTGTTTATGCTACTGCTAGACATCGGCTACTAAACGAATAGGACTCTAGGGCCAGGTATTTTTCAGGTCTGTCTCCGTAACAGCACCGTAAGGGTAAGAACTTGGTCTTATTTATCTTTAAACTGCCTGAACCTGACACTCAGCAAAAGTCTGACTTAGACGCCAAAGAAATCATCTGTGATTGCAAACGGGACGCACTCATTGAGCTTTGACCGCTCAGAGAACTCCGCAGACTCTCCACAGAACCTCCGGCTTTGAGCTTGGGCTTGTCCACGTGTTCACTGTCAGGCTGAGAGGACGGAGGGGAGCCCGGCATCCCATCAAGGCCTGAATCCTGAAAGGAGTTTCGATAAAATTACATTTCGTCAGAGGGGGTGTGTACCTTTTTGTAACACACAGCTGTTCAGCAATGAAATCAAATTTATCTTTATACTCATGTCTGATGCTTTACCCAAAATACACCTTCTTTTTAATCTATATCCTGCTTCATCTTCAAGTTGTAGCTCACGTACTATTACTTAAGCGCTCAAAAAGTGTTTTTCATGCTCTAATAGATGTTCTTGAAAAAAAATCTCTCTACCTTGGAGACAACACATTTCGTTAAAGGCTTAGAGACTCTTTCCATACTCCCTAGTTCAGTAATAAAGTGTTAGCAGCGCAGTCATGTCTAACTCTTTGCAACCCCATGGACTGCAGCCCACCAGGCTCCTCTGTCCACGGAATTCTTCAGGCAAGAATACTGGAGTGGGTAGCCATTCCCTTCTCTAGCGGATCTTCTCAACCCAGGGATCGAACCTGGGTCTCCCACATTGCAGGCGTTATTTTTTTACCATCTGGGCCACAAAGCTGGACCTCAAATGTAGATCAAATACAATCCACTAGTGATGTAGTATCTGGAAGTACTATCAGAAAATATTTTATCTATTTGAAGGGAAATTTCTACATTTAAAAAAAAGTGTATTCCTTGTTTTTGTTTTTAAAACTAGAGATCAGATTTTTATATTTCTATTTACACAAATTATTGAAGTTGGCTAATAAAATACCCACTTAGGACCCAGAGACACAGTTGATCCTTGAACAACACGGGGGTTCGGGGTGCAGTCGGCTCTCTTTATCTGTAGTTCCACGTTTGTGGATTCAGACAACCATAGGTTGTATAGTGATGTAGTGTTTACTACTGAAAAAAATCCACCCATGAGCTGACCTGTGCAGTTCAAACCTGTATTGTTCAAGGGTCAACTGTACCTCAAACATACCATTTTTCTATCTATAATACAGTTCCCATAAGTCATCCTACGAGTTTAGCTTCATTGACTTCTTTTAGGTTGTTGTTAGTAAAAAGCTATTAAGCCTCTTTTAGATCCGAATGCTGAGGGAAGTGACTCAGTAGAACTTCTCACTTTTGGGGTGGCTCGGTATCGATTATTTGGCAGGCCCCATCTGCACGTGTAACTGTAGCATGCTCATTTGAAGTGCTATATGGACAGACACTATCACATTTTTAAAAGTCTGCAGCCAGAATGGTTTACTTGCCCAAACAGAACAGTCTCTGTCATACTACACAGCCACGTGAGCACAAAACCATCGAAACGAAACCTGTCATTTGCATAGTGCCGAATCATCAGAAGGGCTCTGGGAGAGTCTGTGGGGCCCTGAAAACTTTTAAGGACAATCCAAAGGGCAGCTTCTGATCCAAAACACACTTCTGCTTTCCATTTAAGAAAAGAGAGCAAACAATCTCAGCAACAACAATAAAGAGAGGCACACTATTAGGAAGTTACTGAAGCTGCAAAGGATAATTCCTGAGGAGGTTGGTTTTCATTCCTCTTTTCTGAATCATGAAATAAACCACCCATCCAATTAAAATCTTCTAAAAATTCTTCTGGAAAAAAATCTCACATTTTGAAAAACAGCAATATGAAATATATATCTCTGATAGTGTATGTTCATAAGGCTCTTAAAAATTAATTCATTCATCACATTTACTGAATACCACAGGTACTATTTCAGATGCTGGGCATATAGCAGGAACAGAGCAGATAAAAATCCTTACCAGAAGAGTTGATATATTTACTAAAAAGATTTTTTTTTAAGCCTTATAATGTTAATTTCCTTTCTCCAAAAAGCACTATAATGATTCCTTCTTTTCTTGCTTATGTGAAATGACTGTTCTAAATAAACAGGAAAATAAAAATACAAGGCATCTAAATAGCAGTAAAATTACAGAGAAATGCTCAAAATTACATGAAAGCTATATGCTAATGATCCACAAAGCAAAAAAACAAAACAAAAAAACAACCCAGGAATATGTTTACAAGAGCTTTTAGTAGATATTTCATCTGGGGCGAAAAATCAACTAAATAATAAGTGCTTTAAATCCATCCATTCATTTGCATGTAGTCTGTCTCACAGAAGCATCTGCAGTCTGTCTCATTGCTGGGTCGAAATACAGACTTTCCATCACTCCCACATCCATAGGGACAAGAAAGGAAAAGAATAAGGGTAACATTCAGGGAGTCTCGAGGAAGCCAGACATCCCCTGTAGGTATAACAAGCCACCGGGTCCCAACCTGGGCACTCTTGGTATTTTGCATGATTAATTCTTTGCTGCAGAGGCCTGTCCTGTGCACTGTAAGATGCATCCTCAACACCACTTCATCCTAACCCATTGCAAGTATCAAAACTGTCCCCAGCCAATGCCCTGGGGTTGGTGGGGGGAGCAAAATCACCACCCCCACCCCCAATACCCCATGAGAACCACTGCAATAAACAGAAGATGCACAGGCTTTGTTTGAAGCCCAGTGCAGGAGGCTGGGTGGGCGGCTGGTGCTGATTCAGACATGGATTTTAGCTCACCATGTCCACTAGAGGGCAGCAGCTGAGCAAAAATGTCTGTTTCATTTTGTAGCTAAAGTGGCATTACCTAGGTATTTCAAGTTAGACAACCAGCTCACACAGGGGGACTTCAACAGACTACAGAAAGAACACTATAAAGGTGTCAGAAGAGAGTGTTTTGAAATTTTAATGGTCAGAATTATCTCAGGCCCAGCTTTCCAAGTGTCTTTATTCCTTCCACCCATAAAAAGGTCATGTTCCTAGTGATGAAATTATAGAACAAGGGGAGGAAGCGTTGTCAATTCTTTGATATCTTAATGTTTCCAGATAAAGCTATTTAGTGAACACACACACCCTTGCAGAAACACGATTATTATGTAAGTCCTGCAGCTAGGAAACATTTTCTCAGTTTATTTCTCAGACTTGCTATGTGCTCCTAAGAACAACTTACACTACATTTATTTGAAAAGTCTGCTTCATAAGAAAATTTGAGTGTCTCTTTAAGGTTTGATTCTGGTGACATCCATTTTGAAGGAAGGGATATTTGAGAAAATAAAATCCTTTCTTTGTTTTTTAAATTTTAGTGCTTATTTTTACTACAGAATAATAATTTCTTTACATGTCTGTCTCCTTTGCTCATCTGTACATAGAACACAGGACCTGATTTGTATTCCCAGCACCAAGCCTGGTGCTCGGATGACCCTAAGTGCTTAATAAATATTTGCTGAATCCACTGTTTGTCTACACAAACTAGGCATGGTCCTGGAGCCTGGTTAATGCCAATGAATGTATTTAGCACCACTGAAAATCTCAAGACAGACCATCCCCAGCTTTTTTTGTTATGCAAAAGAAGCAAGAGGGTATTTGCTTGACTGTCACATACCTGCTCAGAGACAGAGCTGCTGTATTTTTTAGACATTCTCTTCCTCATTGTCTCTTTCACGGATTTCACCTTTTTTCCAAGAGAGATTCGGGAGGCAGTGGGTGATTTGATTACTTCTTTATACAAAAATCTCCTTCTTTACCCTGCAAAACAAAATTTATTAAGTATCTTTAATCACAGAAAATGAAGCCCCCAAACAGGTTTTATTATTCAAACCATGAATGTCCTACCTCTCAGCAAAATGTTGGCATGCCCCAGGATCTCCACATTTTTCTTATGTTAACTCAGTGCTGTTATTTATCTTTATGATTAAAAATTAAAGCTACTGACTAACTGCCTTATGTTTATTTGTTTAAAGTGGAATATGAGTTAGTTTTATTTAAACTTAGTATGATATATCCTTCTCCTACTGCATTTTTTCCCACCAGTTTAAATACCCAAGGGGACTGTGTTTCATCAATAAAGAATGACTTAGACGAACCAGTGTTCACTTAATTCCAGCATGAGGAAGAAAAAAACACAACAAAACGATAATACTACTGAGTCACCCAAGAAAGTGCTAAGGACAAAACGGCAAATCTTAATCATTAGAAGTCCATCAGCTGAACAGATTTATATCACTGAAGCATTTCATGCGGTCAGTTCCTAACCGTGCATACATTTATTTTTCCCTGAACAAGTTCAACTGTAATCATTTCTCATTCTATTTAACATTGTGGGGGGCGGGGCGGGGGAGGCTTTCCCTTGGAAAAAGAAATTATACTTTTATTTTTTAAAAGATTGACCAGATAAAATTATTGGTTTATGAATCGATAAAATTTGATATCCAAATAAAATAATTTTATTCTCCCAGGAAATTTTCAGACACTACAAAAGTATCATAGATGGGTGCTTTAGCTGATACATGATCGTAATGAATATAAAGCACAGAATCCTGATTCCACAGCTTCACGATAAAATGCACAAGGGGAAAACAAAACTGTATGGAAAATACACCGACATCCTTGGGAATCTCAGAAGGTAAAGTTGAAGGAAAACCTGTACACCACAGTGGGGGCCTGACCCCAGACTGTGATTCAGAGACAAGTCTGAAATGGCAGTAACTTTGGCTCAGAGGAGTCTGGTTTGCTTTGGCCCCAAGGGGACTGGTTCATTTCAGGACACTCCAGATCAGGAAGTCCTAAGCTTAGTGCAAAGCTACATACAGCCTGTGATAAGACTGGTTTTCAGAAATGCTGGCTCATACTCTTGAAACCCAAATCACAGGGCTCTCTCCTGTGGCACTACCCACGTGTAATAGTCACATACACCTGCAACTACTGTGAACAGAACGCTTGGGCGCACCAGTGACTAAGACTGCAGAGGCCAAACTCCTCTGGACTTGTGACTTGAAGAAACCTGGGAATGAAGTTATTAAAGAAATGACGCTCCTGCAAAGAGAGAGAGATGGCCGTCTTCCATTCCACATGAAACCAAAAAGAGGCTTTAAGATGGTGAAACAAGGCTTCTCTCCAAACGTGATTTAGGATCCCTGAAGGATGCTTATTACCTAGTATCGATTCTCAAAAATGCTAAATGTGAAATTGTGTCCACCACATCACTTGAATGCAAACCTTTTCCCTCCCTTCTGACGTGTACTTACCATTGGGTCCAAATTATTACTGCCGATGTGCAGAGAACGATTTGTCAAGTCAAATCCTCCAAAACTGCAGGTTCTCTGTGGAAAGGAGAAGGCAGGGCAGAAATAATCCTGTTATGTTTAAGTCACCAAACAGGGCGCTGACCCAACATGCGTCCCGTTTGTAGAATGTCACTGGACCACAAACGTGTTACAGGATGAGTAAGAGAGGAGAAATGATGAAAAAAACACATGGTTCATGTTATAAGGAGACGTCGTCACTCATTTTGCCCTTCCACGGCTGCTGGAACTATGCCCGCACCACAGGTTCAGAGTCCCCTTCACATGCAAAAACCAACTGGTTTAAAAAAAAAAAAAATATATATATATATATATATACACACACAATACAAAAATAACAAACATATGTTAATTGCTTAAGATGCCCTGTCTCAGCCACAGAATTTCCCTTCTATTCCCCTTAATATTGGCTACAGGAATAATAACAAGGGAACATGTATTCGAAAACCCATGTGCTCAAAGCAGTCTTGAAACCCAGATCTGAAGTCCACTAAAAGCAGGCCTTTCTAACAGCCTCTTGTTTTGTTTAGTTTTAAATCACTCAGATGGAGGAAAAGGTTATGTTTATAAGTGAAGTCCAATCAGGCCCAGAGGATTACTCACTCATTGCTTTCCTGACCTAGCCAAAAATGCTGATAACTCTCCCATCTCACTGCCCAACTTAATCACTTATGATCCTTTCCTCAGAGCATATGAAGTAAAGACACCACATTTGCCCAGAAAGAAAAAGCTGATTCTGTGACTGCCTTTGACCACACTTCTTTAATTTCAACAGGAAAACCATTGATGTTATAAAGAATGAAAACTTTACTGTCCTTCTGGCTGGTTTCAAACTGAACGGAACTGCTTATGCTTCAGTGCTGCTACATTCCCAGAACTCTGAACTCTCTGTTGTGTTTCTAGAAAAGCGTCCCCATCCCCACCCCTACTCCCTGCAACCCCCAAATCTTTGAGAAAAAGGAGAAACTCAAAGCATACTAATTTTTGTTATAATCTATTATCTTCTAAAGCAATTGGTAATAAAATCTGAACAACAGATTTGGGTGTCAATGTTTTGTATTACTTGTTTCTCAGAGAACTCTAATTAGCAGCTATTAAATGGAAGAAATGAACAAAAAAGTGCAACGTATCCTATGAACATTGCTTATTGAAAATAAATACACCTCAGGTATATATTCTTCAGCTTCCGTGGTAGCTCAGCTGGTAAAAGAATCCACCTGCAATGTAGGAGACCCCGCTTCAATTCCTGGGTGGGGAAGATTCGATGGAGAAGGGATAGGCTACCCACTCCAGTATTTTGGCCTGGAGAATTCCACAGACTGTACAGTCCATAGGGTTGCAAAGAGCAGGACACTACTGAGCAACTTTCACTTTCAGGGATACATTAACTGAACTGAGAAAGTGGGAACATCCAAGAAGGAAAATGCCCAGGGTTTTGGAATCACAAAGATACAGATCCAAATCCTGGGTCTACCACTTAACTTGCTGTGTGCCACAGGTAAAGTACTTAAACTCTCTGAGCTCTGGTTGCTTCATTAGTAAAATACTGTCTCTATCCTATATTTGAGACTTTTAGCACACTGTTTGGAACAAAGCAGACACTCCCTAGTGGCTCAGAGGTAAAGAATCTGCCTGCAATGCAGGAGACACGGGTTTGATCCCTGGTTTGGGAAGAGCCCCTGGAGAAGGAAATGGCAACTCCCTCCAGTATTCTTGCCTAGAGAATCCCATGGACAGAAGAGCCTGGTGGGCTATAGTGCATGGGGTCTCAAAGAGTTGGACATGACTGAATGACTGAACCACCAACCAACAACCCCACCCTGAGAATATGGTAGCCTGTCCTGGCAACTGTAGTACTGAAGTCGAGATTCAGTCAACATTCTAAACATGCAAGTAAAGAACTAGAGGTTAGTTCTGGGCCTTATATTCTGGGATCTTCAACTGTAAAACCACAGCAGTCCTAAGAATGGACCCCAAAGTGAGCAACAGCTGGTGTAACAGAAAGAAAGGCCGGGAGAAGCAAGTGCTACAGGAGATATTTCAGGATAACCAACAGCCAGGGTAGCACGGAACTGTTCTCCTTCATCAAAGCTGCGGCTGCTGTTTTACATAGTCTACCACGGACACGACTTCCAACAGACATTACTTTCAGTTTATATGAATATCAATGGACAATGTGATTTCCCCTACAGTCAACTTACTCAGACCTATATCAATTCTATAAAAAGAGACAATACCTCTGTAAACAAAATCATCACCAAACCCCCTCTTCTGCAGGCAATCTCATGACCATCTCGCAAGGCTGATTTTAACTTTAACTTCCCCTTCCAGTGTAGAGTGCCAAATACATCTTCTCATTTCTGCAAAGGCAGTCATTTTATTCCAGTCGCTTTCCTGTGACTCGGGGCTCCACAGACACAGTATGGCGTCCAGATGCCTCATCATTTTATGTCTCTCGTGCTCCCCTGCTTTGAATTCCAATGCTGACTGCACCACTGGAGCCCAGCATGTTATTCTGATGCACATGAAATAACTGACAAAGAATTTATGTGGAGACTATAACTGCAATAAATTAGAAGCTTATTTATGTCTTCATAAGCCTGCTGCACGCGTTTTTTCCCTACAATAAGAAGTTTAGAGGAAAGAGTGGACTGGTTTTCTTAACTGCCAACTAAAACTTCTCGCAGTGATAGGCTAAGATATTTGGAACTGATTTGTCTGTATGAAGGATGAACCAAATATAACAGCAGCGCTTGAACTAATCTACAGCTTTTTCTATTATATCAAGCGGTTCTTGAAACAGCACTCTTTCAAAAGAGAAAACAGAAGAGTAAAAGAAAGTAAACCAATCTTTGACTTCAGTGGTCTACATAAATAAAGTTTACATGAAGCTTTTCAAGTTCAAACATCTCCTGTACAGAAATTACAAGAAAACTTTAGATAGATGCTTGTGGATGAGGGGAGCCAGTCAATGGAATGGTCATGCAGTTGAAAACATGTTTTGGGGGAAGGTTGGATTTTTTTTAAATGGACAAAATTCCAAAATGTCATGCATGCGTGTTCCCCCAAACAAAATTGAATGACCAAATAAAAAGCAAGACAAATGACCGTTTCCAGTGAGTACAAAGCATTGTCATTTCCGTGAGGTTTCATCAAGCAAATATGGCATAATTTGAAAGACAAAAAGATCAAGGTTGAAGAGTAAAGGAAAGTATACTTTTGAATAAAATGAAAGAGAGATATGACAAGAAGAATGGAAAAGACTTAAGTGACCCAAGCAGAGAACTTATCTTAAGCTCTTAAAAACAAAAACGAACACTCTTCTTCTGTTGTTAAAATAGTTAACAAGAGGGGTTAAAGCCTGAGCTTCTACTGCAGGGGCCACAGGTTTGATCCCAGGTTGGGGAACTAAGACTTCATACGCAGCACCGCATGGCCGAAAACAACAACAGGAAAAACAAAACACTAATACTCCCCTATTGATGCTTTTGAACTGTGGTGCTGGAGAAGACTCTTGAGAGTCCCTTGGACTGCAAGGAGATCCAACCAATCCATTCTAAAGGAGGTCAGCCCTGGGCGTTCATTGGAAGGACTGATGCTAAAGCTGAAACTCCAGTACTTTGGCTTCCTCATGAGAAGAGTTGACTCATTGGAAAAGACTCTGATGCTGGGAGGGATTGGGGGCAGGAGGAGAAGGGGACGACCGAGGATGATTGGGGAACTAAGACTTCATACGCAGCACCGCATGGCCGAAAACAACAACAGGAAAAACAAAACACTAATACTCCCCTATTGATGCTTTTGAACTGTGGTGCTGGAGAAGACTCTTGAGAGTCCCTTGGACTGCAAGGAGATCCAACCAATCCATTCTAAAGGAGGTCAGCCCTGGGCGTTCATTGGAAGGACTGATGCTAAAGCTGAAACTCCAGTACTTTGGCTTCCTCATGAGAAGAGTTGACTCATTGGAAAAGACTCTGATGCTGGGAGGGATTGGGGGCAGGAGGAGAAGGGGACGACCGAGGATGAGATGGCATCACCAACTCGATGGACATGAGTCTGAGTGAACTCCGGGAGTTGGTGATGGCCAGGGAGGCCTGGCGTGCTGGGTCGCAAAGAGTCGGACACAACTGAGCGACTGAACTGAACTGATGTTCTCTGAATAATTAAATTTCGTTTTCTTGATTGTATTTAACTACAAGAAACGGTATGTTTAAATTTCTAATTTAGAACTGAACACATATTTCAGCAAGTATTAAAACTGTCCAGTACTGCCTCAAGCTCACAGTATTTCAAAAAACACCCAGTATCAGGTTGATGCTGGGGACAGAGGTTACAGAGTGCCACTTTTACAAGTGGCGGAGTCAGTACATGAAAACAAGCTTGTCCAAATGTCCATACTCAACGTCAACGAAGAATTAATCACGGGCCCACCAATGGCACAAATCTTAGAAATACCACTTCTAAAGAGAAGGTTCTGAGGAAGTTGTATCATTAACAATATAAATAATATAAGGGATATATGAGCGAGCAACTCAAGTCACTCAGTTGCAAAACTCCTCCATATTATCTTATTTAAACTCACAGGGGTGAGCCATCAGTTCACAGAGAAGTGGATCTGATCTGTCAAGGGAGAGGCAAATAAACTAGGCAGAACACCTCTGAAGGTAAAAAAACAAACAAACAAAAAAAAACAACAACAACAAATTATACCAAGACTAGGCAGCCACAAGTATTTTCCAAAAGATCTGTGGGTCAGAACTGAAGGGGTGATAACCAGAAATAGTAACAAAGAACTATTACTTTACAACAAAAACAAAACCAACCACAACTGCTGCCAAGACACAGAACCAGAGCAAAAGCTATTACTGATAATATTAAAAGTGTTGCAAGATTTACAAGAAGGTGGAAAAAAAAAAGGAAAGTAAGACCTAGCGAGAAAGTCAACACGTGGGGATATTTGGAAGACCTAAGGGCTGGTACCTCAATTCCAGTGCTCTTGCCTAGAAAATCCCATGGATGGAGGAGCCTGGTAGGCTGAACTCCATGGGGTCGCTAAGTCAGACATGACTTTCACCTTTCGCTTTCATGCACTGGAGAAGGAAATGGCAACCCACTCCAGTGTTCTTGCCTGGAAAATGCCAGGGACGGGGGAGCCTGGTGGGCTGCCATCTATGGGGTCGCACAGAGTCGGATACGACTGGAGTTAGCAAAAAAAAAAAAAGGAGTGGGGGGGGCTGGTACAGATATAAGAATTCTACAAGGATGGCACTGACCCCCAAAGCAGAACTTGACTGAATGAATTTAGATTACAGCAACCACCCTGGGAAGTTCATCTTACGAATGGGAAGAACTCTGGGAGAAGCCACCATGGGAGGCAGCGACACGGTCGATTCCTTCAGACCTTTCAAAGGGGAAAGGCCAGCAGCCCCAGGCGGATTAAGCGGGGCGCCAGGGGCCACAGGCCCACAGTTCAGCCCCATCCTGTGCCGTTTTATATAGGCTCCTGTGCAAACTAAAAGTTGAGTGGTAATTTCCACGGGGAAATACTTATATTCTCCGTTCAACACAAGTCTTGCCCTAAAAATGAATTTCACCAAGTCTCAATTCAGTAATGAAATTGAAGACCATTTTCTCATTTGAAAGTCAGTACTTTATTCTTTGCTAGGTACAGAAGAATCTATCGGGCAGTGGAAGGCCCTTTTGTTTAAAAAGATAAGCACATCAAATATACTTAAGTAAAACAAAAGAGCTCTGATTTTTCTTTCCTTTTAGATTGGAGAACTTTCCCTTTGTCCCCCAGACATAAACGTATTTCACAATGTTTTTTAAATTGGTGAGCACGGTGGTGCCAATCTACTGTGAGCTAGTTCTTACTGTTCTAATTAACTGGAGAAGAGACACCTCCTTGTAGGGCAAAACGTCCTGTTTTGAATCAGCTTCTTGAGGTCAAGTGACACGATGGCTGAGACTCAAGGCAGCCACCTAGACGGCCAAACCCCACCCTGTATTCTGAGAGCCCTCCTCTGAGTCAGTTTCAGTGTTTAGTTTTAAGGTTTCCCTGGTGGCTCAGAGGGTAAAGAACCGCCTGCAATGCGGGAAACCCGAGTGCGATCCCTGGGTTTGGAAGATTCCCCTGGAGAAGAGAACGCCCATCCACTCCGGGATTCTGGCCTGGAGGATCCCACAGACTGTATGGTCAGTCCACGGGGTCGCAATGAGTTGGACACGACTGAGCGACTTGCATTAAAAATCCAACAGCTTCAGCTGGCAAGAGGGCAGATGAGAAAGAAGCGAGGAGCGATTCCTTTAAGAGAAGTAGGGTTAGGAATGGAGGTGATGGAGTGAGGGACCAGGAGAAGAGGGGGAGGGAGCCAGGCTCCCGGCAAGAGAGGCCATAACGCTTGACTGAACGTCACAGAAATGACAAGGCCATCCCGGGACCATCTGGGTGACTCACGGACTTCTGGTGGATTCTCAAGAGAACCCTCTTAGTACAGCGGTCCACCGTGGCGGCCCACTTCCTCTTGGCCTCCTCCTCCTCCTCCAGCAAGCACCGCCTCAGGTCCTGCTTCTCAGCCTTCTCAGGGTCCTGTCCGAGGCAGGACGCACTAGCTGGGTCAGGTTCAGGTGGCTGTACAGGCTGCGCTCCACCACGTAGGTGACATTGAACTCGCTGACCGCGGGGCGCCCGCGCACCCTCCTGCTGGGGCCGCCGCAGCCCCCGCCCCCTTTGGGTTTCTGCCGGAGCAGCTGCAGGTCGCAGGTGGCACTGTGGACGCCCTTCCTGGCGGGGCGCTGGCAGAGGAAAGCTCTGGAACACGAGTGATTAGCATCCGTCTTCTTCAAGCGGATCTGCTTCCGGACACTCTGCACCTCCTCCAGGGACGCCAGGAGGTGGTGTCGCCGACGGTGGCTGTCATAGAAGCAGAGACCATCGGTACTTACCCCGTGGCTCAGGGACCCGAGCCCCTTCTTCATCTCCCCCTCAGTGAGGGAGCGGGACACCTTCTGGGCTTTGTCGTCTTCCGGGTACGAGAAGAATGTCCCCATCTTCTTGGGGGGCTTTATTAGGCCCCGGCTCTCTCCTTTGCTGAAGGTTTTGACCAATTTGCGGCCGGCACCCCAGGTGTCCAGGCTACTGGACGATGGAGAAGTGGTGAGAGAGTCTGAGTCATCTTCTGGGGGTTTCTCAGGAGAAGCATCAAAGAAAAAGGGCTTCTTGTGCACGCCGGAGTAGAGGGCGGACCTTTCATCTGGGACCGGGGAATTCTCAAACACCTGTTCCTCCCCGCCTGGAGGGAAACACACACACAGACACACGGTCAGGACCTCCTGTCAACACACCCTGCATTCTCACAGACTCGTCTTTAGATCCCCCAGCCCCCACAAAAAGGCAGCTAGTCCATCCAGCCGGCACAGCCAGTACAACCCACTTCCACAATCACTTACCTCCCATAAACCTGGTTCCTGCTTACATAAATGCATATAAAAAAGAAAATAAACTGAGCAAATAAATGGTTGCATGCAAGGTTAATGTTAAAAGGTTTCAGATGTGTTTTCTCCCCCTCCTCCTCCTCTCAGTGTCTTTGTAGACCAAACACCTTACAGACCTATTAAAAATGCCACTTGGAAACTCTAAGCCCATCCATAACCCAATATTCCTTAGGAGTTAACGATCATTACCCTCCCCAGTTTGTCAATGCAGTCCTTGGAAGCTAAGAGTCAGAATCATTCTCCCTTCTTAAAGATGCTCCTGTTGATCTGGATGGCTTTTTACAGTCAGAGTGTGATGGATGCCATGTGGCTGACAGCAATCTTTTTTTATTGGTACACGTGCCATGTAAGTAATTAAATCACCAAGGGAGAAGTTAGGGTGAAGAAGCACCACAAAGGGTCACAGCCTGCAAACGCAACTGACAAATGGTCCCTGTGTGACGGGCTGAACACTAAAAGCTGGGGAGCTGGATGATCCAAGCCAGGCATTCCCATCGACGCAGGCCCTGCTACAAAGCGGCAGGGGCGTTTAAGGGCCTGTACACGCAGGCAGCCTCATGGAGTGTTCCATTTCGTCTCAAGGATTCCAGCTCTTGAAGCCTTCACTGGAGCCAGGTATCCAGCCAAGCTTTTCAGAGCCCAGTGGAAAGGTTTGGACTTGCTGGCAGGAAAACTGAGTTCTTTTCTGCATGTGTTATATGAACAGATGTGAGCAAAGAAGTAGGTCAAACTCTGGGCGTAGTGATCCTAACTGGCTCTTGTCCCTTTAATTATCGATATAAGGAAACTTTTGAGCACTGTGGCTTCTTACCAGCTGAATTGTGAAGAGGAAAAAATACCAAGTTCCTTGGAACAGAAGGATGGCACTAAATATACCAGCTGGGACGAGGGTGCCAGTGTGTGGCTAAATGTCAGTGATAAAGGAAAAGGACAGCTCTCTCCAGAGCGGGATAAAGACGAGTGACTGGTAACAGGCTTTTAAAGTTTCAGAAATTTCTTAATTTTTCCAACTGATGGGAATTACAGTTACAAATATAAAGAGAAAAAAAAGCACTGCTGCTATTAAATATGGCCCAAGACTGACTTTGAGGTCAAGGAGATAGTGGTGGGGAGAGAGAAAACATATCCGGTCACTCCACAATCTGCAGCACAAATGTATTCACTCGAGAATTATTCTCGGATCTTTCAAGGAAGTTTAAAACTCAGGGCTATGGTTCTGATGGACACTGATCACACTAGAATGCTTCCTGTTCCCTCTTCAGGACACTTGAGTAACGTTGACTAGAGACCAAGCAGCCGTATGTTGCTGGAAGTAAAATAGGGCAACCTCTTCCAGATCCAATCTATCCTCTACTTCCAGGGGTGAAGTGATCGGGGTTGAAAGGCACAGCCTGGGGCCAGGGGCAGCCCAATAGCAGACTTCTCCCCTAAAAATAGTCCAATAACAGATCATGACTTCACATTTAGCCCAAGTGTCCATGGAGGTGTGCGAAGGTCTTTAAGGTCTTAAGAGGATCCGGGGAAGTTAAGGACCTATCACTCAGAACTGTTCTGGAAATTTTCTAGATTCTGAATTTGGGGTTGTCATCAGAGATTCCAATACTTCCGTGTCATGTATGAGTTTGGAACCAGCTGGTTCACACATGCCCATGACATAAGTAGCTGCACTTCCTGGTTCTGGCACGACAGCATCTGGTAAAGCGTCTGCAGGGAAACAGGGCAAACAATTCCCAAGAGGACACCTTCGCCTGAGCTATGGGCAGACCCCATGTGGTATGGGTTCTTCCATCCTTGCCAGAGTCAAGGCCTGAAATCCCAGTCCATACTAGAGTCCTTGGGGTTTAGGGTATTACTTCTCCCATCCACCTCTGACTTGAAAGTGCAGCTATCATACTGGAAGGACAACAACCAAGATGTGCTCAACTTCATCATCATCTGGTGTATGAGTTGCTTCCTGCTCAGCTGAGATGAGAGTAGGTCATTTTAACAAGAGGAAGGAGGTAGGTATGAAATGACTTAAAGCCAAAAACACAGATTCTAGCTCTGGCCATGCCACTCACCATCTCTACCACCGTGGACAACTTCTTAATATCTCTGAGTCTGCTTCCTCACCTGTTAATAATGCCTACCTGTATTTATTTTATTTTAATGGCATGCCATGAAGCTGGCAGGATCTTAGTTTCCAGACCAGGGATTCAACCTGGACCACAGCAGTGCAAAGTGCCAAGTCCTAATCACTGGACCACCAGAGAATTCCCAAGGCCTACCTATTGTTGTAATATCTATTATAAGAATATTGAGAGGATAAAATTAAATGAAAAGAGATAGGCAAAGGCACTTTGTATGCTGAACAACACTGTACAAAAGCTAGTGATTCATTAGCAGGTTACAGGTGAACTGGAGTAGTGAAGGAACGGAAAAGACACAGAAATGACTGGATAAAGGGCACTGCCCTGGCCTGCAATGTCATACTGTCTGGGGTCACCCACGCATCAGATAAGGAGCCACTACTCTAGTTATAAGAGTAAGCCTGAGTGATGAATTGTAACTCTCTGGGCTTTTCCGAGACTCCAAAGCTGGGGAGTGAGAGGTGGGGTGGGAGCAGAGAGCACTCCCAGGATCTAGAGGAGTTAGGCTGCTCAGACTTAGTTCCAGGGCTCTGTCCAGCGGGCTCGGTGACCATGAGTACATTACTTCCCCTCTTTGTGTCCATCTGAGTTTCCTCATTTCACAAATGAGGGCAGCATCAGTGTCTGCCTCTGGTGAGTATCCTGAATACGATGTATTACAAGGAGCTGTAAGATGACATATTACAATCAAATCTGAAGTGTTTAGGAAAGCGGCTGGCACATGGAAGGCTCTCAGGAAATGCTCGTTATTATTCAGACAACTTAGTATTGGCACAGACATGAGGAAGTCAAAAGGATCAACTCTTTGAAGGTCCAGGGGCGGAAGGAGGGATTGTGGGGACTATGACTCTCTCCAGCTTTGCAAAGAAGGTGCCCAGGTGGCCTCTGTACCAGCAGAAGCTCTCTTGCTGAGGAAGAGTTCTACCATGCAGAGCATGGAGGAGTTCCAATCATGCACGGTGATGTTGGGGGCAGCCTGCAGCGGATGCCCTGAGCTGTACACACACTTGGGGCCTCTCCCGGTGACAGCGGCAAGCCTGGCCAAAGCACCCCAGATGCTGGACCCCAGAACTGCCACTTGGGATTAAACTCACCAAATCCATCTTCCATCTATGACATCTAATTCAGGCCCAGATGAACCAAAACTCTATGTGGAAAGTCCATAGAGTTATTACCTTTTACCCTATAGAGATCTCTTTTGGTACACTTTCCCTTTTTCTCGACTACGCCTCTCAGAGATAGCTGAATCATTTGACTCTGACATAAACACACAAGTGAGAATATTTCTGTGCTTTTATAAGCCCCAACCTACATGACTATCACATACAAAGGGGCTCCTGGGTGGTAGGCACGAGACCATGTACTTCACCCATTTATCTCATTTATGGACAAGACCTACCAATTTATGCATGATAGATGAGATTTAATTTTGGCAACTATGTATGAGGTTTGTTTTAAAATGAGATGCTCCCAAGGTTGAATGATGGCAATTCCATATGTTCCTACTTAATATTACCAGACGACACGGTGTGTGATTTCAGTAGACCCGCCACGGGAAAAGGAAGTTAGACTGTGTGTTCTGCTCTGTGGAACCATGACAGACAGGCAGGTATTAAAACAGTAATGTAAACAGCACCACACCTGGAATTAGCATGCAGAAGACACCCAGTTGCCACCCTGGAATTAAACAGAACTCTAAGTATAAGAAACTGGCTATAAAGCAGATAGTGTCTCTTTCCCTGCTTCTCTTATCTCCTTCCCCTTTCCTTTCAATCTCCACTTTCCCATAGTAACCCCCTGGCCTTCAATATTCCTCCAGAGGATTAAAACCAATAAATAATTACATCAAACAGAAAACTTCAAAACACCAAAAACAGCAACAGAAACCCTCATCTATGTAAATAAAGGGAATTCAGTTCCCTCCAAGGTGCGATTTGATTTAGGTACAACAAAAGAGCCTTTACAATGGCATTTTTTAACTCTACATGCTAAAATTTTGAACTTCCCCACAATGTCAATGTGACATTTTAACAAGTCACGTGCTTTTAAAAAGAATAAAAAATTCTTCTAGCATTTCTTTCAATCACTAATTGTTTCCCAAACAGCAAATCTTACTCTTTTGTAACTTCTGGGGAGATTTATAAGGTGCTGCAAATGCACTTTACTAACAATAAGACAGACAGACACAGCTGAGATTTAAACTGTCATAATTACACTTCAAAGGTTACCTATTCAATATAATAAATCTAAGTTCATGTCCCTTTTGACATTATGGCTTCATCTGATGAGTGGCTTGGCCAGGAACCTGGCTATTAGAGCACTTAGAATGGGAGGTCCTTAAAGCCTCTTTGGAACTGAGACTTGAGATCATTAACAGGAAGAAGAAATCATCCCTCAGAGATCTGAAAGGACATTAAGTGCCTTGTTTGCTAGATGTTTGAGGTGGAGATATATTAAATTTGGACTAAATTCACTGGGTGAGAACCACAGTCCTTTAGGAGCCGAGGCTCACACTCAGAAGATGTTCTAAAATAAAAGTTTATATAAAATGGTATAAGGTCCAAATGAAAGCTGGACCACATCTTGAGAAGATTTTATTGCCATATATTAGCCACGCCCCATCTTTGTAATATTTAAATAACTAAGCCTCCGGAATGTTGGAGGCCAGGATCCTACATTCCAGAAGGTACTCAGTGCTGCCTTGCTCACATGCAATCCCAAATTCCCCCTCTGCCAACCTCAGCCAGAACCCATTTTTCCACTTTCATATTTTCTACTGAGAGATGGACCCCAGATGACTTGCTTTGGAATAAGTAGGGCAGAGTCTGCTTTGTTACCTTCTGTGCTGGGCTTTTTCATTTCTTCCACCCTGATGAGTTTCTTTCTCACTCTTCGAGTGGAGTTTACCAGCTTGTGTAACCTCTTAAACTTCACCGACTCCTCGGTCTCATCCTCCGACTGTTCTCTTGACTGGCAAAGAAACAAAGGAAAAGTTAATCAGATAATTGCTGGGCGGAGTTCTGCCTCACTGCCAGTCTGAACCCTGCCAGCTCTGCAGCTGAACTTGGGGCACCAACAAAGCCGCCCAAAGGTTCATAGAGAGACACGTACCGTCATCTTAAGGTCTAATTTGGTGGAGAATTAGGTCCTAGGCACCCCCACACGCCTGGGGTGCATTTGTCTCAATGAATTCCCTGTTCTTTTTGAGAGACCTCCGGCAGCACGCTCCCCTAGGCAGGCCTTGTGATTCCAGTTACACTGCTGTGCTTTGGGCCAGCCTCTCCTCTGCCTGGCCCATCAGGGCTTGCTGTTTAACGTGGTCATCGACTACTTCTCCAAACCCAGATTCTGGTGACTTGTTCCAGTCCTCCCCAAAAATCAAAAACAGCAGGGCAGGAAAACGGAAGAAATGCAAAAAGCCATCCTCAGTCCCATTTGTGGGGACTGTCTCCCATCCCTCCTTCTGCCTCTCCCAGCTCCTTCCGAGAGTTCCCAAGGAGAGCCTGGGGAAAGAGCCTGCATTCCTCCACGAGGGACAAGGGAAAAAGCTGACCTTTTCAGCCATACAGTCCAGTCCATATTCCCCAGCATCCCATTTCAGTTCTGCAGTGATTCAAGAATGCTCAGCCCAGCTGTTTTCCCTCAAGTATCAAACATTACAGAGAGGGGGAAAAAAGTCTCTGCAGCAATGACCCAAGCGAAAAACAATCCTTTCCTTGTGAACAAAATGAGGCTTTCGTTTCCAAGTCAGCTCCAATATTCAACAGGCAGCTTCCTCTGTTTTATCTGCTCAAAATGTGGAAAAAGCAAAAGAAGGCTCCAAGTCAATGGACGTGCTGCCCAGGCCGGGTGCGCCGGCATCCGCGGGGGCACAGAGCCGGGCGGAAGTGCGCAGGCTCGGCACAGCCCAGGCCACTCCGAGCCGCTCCAGCTCACCCCGCGCATCCTGCCAACAACCTTCCTTCAGTTCCCTCCAACCTAGCTCGATGACAGAGCAGGGAGAGACATGCCTCCAACCAAAATCAAACCACGTCTCCGAACCTGAGTCTAATACGGAGACCTCCCCCCTTAGAAGAAATGCTCTCACGAATCCCAATTTTATAGAAGCTAATTGGGAAGCAAGAGTGAGCAGAGAACAGTTCAAGAGGAAATGAGGTAGGGATTCTAGTAATTGCTTAGGCAGAAAAATAGTGCCTGCTGTGAGTCCACAAATATTTCTGTAAGCACTCTGGCCCTCCGTCAGGGATATACGACCCACTTCCTGGCCTCTGTCTTGGCCCTGGGGTTCCCAGCACTGGAGCCATTGTACTTTCTCCCTGCAAGACTATAAGTAAACCATTTACTCCTTAAAGAATAATTTTTATAACCCATGAAACGACAAGTCATCAGGAGAGGGGTACTTTTCAGACTTTCCTTCTGTGAAGTATATCAGTATCTACATCCAATTTCTCTTAAAAAAAAAAAGAAAAAGGTCCTAGGTAAAATGTTGCATACACATTTCAGAATTAAAGTTAACTGCTGGTAATGAAGAGTAGAAATTAAGGCCCCAGATAATCATGGAAGGAGGATACATTGCAGGCTGGCCATGATGCTTAATGCATTTGGTCTAAAACTTAAAAGGTAATACATTAAAATGAAATAATGAGTACAGCTTCTATTACATAATTGTCTGATTGGAACTTTAGTTTTTCTTGCATGACTTGCTGGTGTATGATGGGACAGTCAGACTGGTCAACCAGAGGAATGAGAACTTGGTTAACCCCTCATTCTGGGCAATCAGCACCTGAACAAAACCACAGTGCATGGAATTACACATAAACACTGAAAAACATTCTGCTTCCTTGATGATGTCTCTCAAAAACCAAGTACTTCTAATAGAGTAAGAGTCAACATTCAACCACAGAAAGTTTCTGTACCTACAAATCTAGACTGTCTATAACCCTCACATTAAAAATTCTGAAGTCGCGTGGAAATGAAATAAGCATGTGTGTGTGTGCGTGCTAAGTTGCTTCAGTCGTGTCCAACTCTTGTGACCCTATGGACTGTAGTCCGCCAGGCTCCTCTATCCATGGGATATGGACTGTAGCCTGCCAGGCTCCTCTGTCCAAGGGATTCTCCAGGCAAGAATACTGGAGTGGGTTGCCATTCCCTCCTCCAGGGGATCTTCCCAACCCAGGGATCGAACCAATGTCTCTTACATCTCCCGCACTGGCAGGCAGGTTCTTTACCGCTAGCGCCACCTGGGAAGCCCCGAAATAAGCACAGGTTGTTCATAAGCAAGATTCAGGAAGTTAATCACAGAATGAATATCACTCATACCTAGCTTGGGGTTGCTGGTGGCGGTGTGCATGGGTGTGCGCAGAGGTGGGAAGGGGAGTAAAAAGAAAAAGAGGATCTGGAAAGGGACAATACAAAAATCTTGAGTCATAAAGATACAAATCACTTGTAGGAAACACACTATCGGAAGGAAATTTTCAGGAAGAAATCAAAATAGTTAAACCAGGACAACAGATTTAAAGGCAATGACACCTCCCCATCCCCAGCAGCTCTATTTTCCTCTTCTCAAATTCACTGGGGTGAAAAAGAACATATTCCAGGTACTTATTTCATTACTTTCACATGTTCCATGTATTTTTTGAGAAAGAACTCTTCAGAATTTTGAATTATTATTTTTATTTTTCTTGAAAAAAATTAAAAGTTTGGAGACATTTGCCACTGACAAATCATAAATCATGGCAACCAATAACTTTCTTTGCAGGAGCACGTTTGGGAATTACTAGACAAGGCAGATGACGCAGCACTATTTATATGAAGAGAAAGTAGGATAAAATCAGTCATTCAAGAAATATATGTATATCTCATTATTATCATTTTTAAAACAGAAAATCTCTTTGTGATCCCAGAAGTCACTGGAGGTAAACAGTATATCCCAAGGATGCTTTTTATTGAGAGAGGTGTTGACTTCTCACTTCCTCCTGGGTCCAGAGGAAGAAAAGTTGTGAAATATTTGCCTTAAAAAAATCCTCTCCAGCTGTTTCAACATAAAGACTCTGTAAACGGCATGCATTTTTCTTTTAAACTAGGCAGTAAAGCTTCAATTCCTCATTTCATGTTTCTCCTTTTAAATACGCATGTGCCATTCTGAAATGTTGGAAAAAATAACTTGTCTTTTTATTCAGAAAATACACCCCCAGAAATGTACGTGTGAGATGGGGGTGTGAGAATCTCTTCTAAGTTTTTTTAAATTAAGAAATAGATATGTGTATATAAAGAAAATCCTCATACTTGGAGGAACTTTGTAGAAGATGAAGGAAATCTGCATTGAATATAAAATGAATGACTGATTCCAAGAAATAGACTCAATGCTATTATAAAACCAGGCTTTAAATAAACTAAAGAGAAAAAAAATTAACAGTATATGTTTATACACATTCAAACACAAGATGGTATCGCCTACCCTCCCTGTCTTGGCCCAAGTCAGAGTACTAAAATAAACCTTAATTTGACCAGATTCTAAATTAGAAGGTGGAAACTCAATCATCTGTATACAACCCTTCACCTCTAAACCTTTAGTAGAAACAGCAATAGATTTATCCCCCCAGAGGATGTGGAAAAGTGGATTTACAATATTGTAAATAGAAACACTTGATTTCCAACCTCCGTCTTGCAGATTTTTCCACCAGAAAGCCCATATGGCTCAACTTTTAATTACTTTGGCTAATGCTATATGTAGTAATTCTGTGGTGAATGCTTAAGTGTTTCATTTCTGGTTTCCATGGCAACATTACATCAGATTGCAGACAGCTGGCTCCACAGTTTTAAACCATAACAAATTGACCAAGCCAAGGCACAAAACTATAGCTGCTTTAAAGAGAGAGTACACCATTCTCCCGCCAGGGTGCTGAATGAGGAGACTATGGGGCCCGTTTGGCTTGCAACAGAGGGTGGAGCCTCCCTCTTTCTCAGCTTCTTTTGGAATATGTGCGTCCTTGACACATGTGCAATGTTCTAATGGGAAAGACATGGAGCCAGCGCGGAGAACTTTTTATAACACAGCTACATTAAGGCTAATCAGAAAAAAAGGGAACACAATTAATAGCATCTGTAAATACAAAAATGCGTGTGCTGGAGCAAACTGAAGGCATGGCCTTACTGATCAAACTGAAGCCTGTCACTGCAGGTCGTAACAGATGCTTCACTTGCCCCTGACCTTGTAACAAACAGTTCTCGCAAACGGTGATGCGCTAGAACAAATGCTTTCCAAAAGCTGCGTGGCAGAGTCCTGCAGCCAAAGCAGTAACCTCTTGTAATAAAGACTAATCTGAACTTGCACGGAGCAACTAGAACCCTTTGGGGGACCGCTGGAGACCTTGCTGAGCACAGGATTATAACTGCGCCTTCTGCAGAAACACACTCACTCAGCTTGCTTCCCCAGCTCCAAACATGTCCCAACCAAGTCAACGTTATCACCCCCGGAGTCACGCAGGGAACATTACATTTGTGCACTCCTGAAAAGTATTCTGAAATTGGCAAGGTATTCGCCTGTGAAATTCACACGATGTCAATGGTACTAAAGCTTCATGTTAGGAGAAGGAAATTGATCTTCTTTAGGAGAAAAGCCGTTTGCAACACTGCCCGAAGCCAAGTCTTCCACGAGAAAAGCCTCCGCGAGTGGCAACTAAGCTCCCAACCCATGTACACCCAACCCCTTGTATCCTGCTTTATTCTCAATAATAATCACTCCTCACCCCCAAAACCTATGCCTTAGTCTTGAATAAGCATGCTAGGAAAGAATGCTCTGGGTTACAAGATAGAGAAGTAAGGGACTAGAAGGAAGAATCAAGAGAAACTTGATCAGGAAATGGGGAAGCACCATAGTCAGGAACGATGAGAAAAGCTTTTACTTGAAGTGACAGAGGCACAGCCCCCCACCCCCCACCCCTCGGCATGAAATGAGTCCAGCAAACTTACCGGCTTCGGCATTGAGCAGGCCTCCGGATGATGCTGAGCGTGTCCAGGACCCCCACCCCCTCCCCACTCGGAGCGCGTCTTCACTCCCGCTCGACCCCTCCGTAATCGCAAAGTGATGTTGAGGCTCTCCCGGACCATGCTCCCTGGGAGTTACATGATCGGGCAGGCTCCGCGGGACAGCTTACGATCCGAAGAAGAAAGTGAAGACACTGGTTTCAATTAGCCGCTTGCTGCCTGCTGACTGATCTCCCAGTTCCTCGCTCACTGCATAACTTGTAAGAAAGGCATAAGTCATCAGCTCTAAGCAAATCTCCTATTCACCACAAGGAAAAAAGGGAGTGTTGTACGTGGCAAACAATCCTTGTTTTCACTGACGAAGGCTCCCTGACCTCCCGCTGGCCTCCAGTTCCTTAATTACTGTCTATGGAATTCCAGAGAAAGAAAAAAAAAAAAAAAGAACGCGAGAATCTGAGCAAGTCCGGGACAAGGACTCACCCTCACAAGTGACTGAACTGAAAAAAGATCTCTTTTGCAGATAAGTCTTCTCAACACCCCCTGAAGGGAGTCGTTGCCATTGAAAATAGACACCTTCCAAAGGCTATTTTTGAAACTCCTGAATTAAAACTTATGATTGTGGTTTTTCTCCTAAAGCTGTCACTTTCTGTCTCTCTCCCTGCTTTCTATTCTTTCCGGTTTAGCCACTAGAGTAAATGTAGGACATTTCTCCTTCCTGATGCTTCTAAAACTGTCTTACCTGTTTCAAGGATCAGTTGTTTCAGAGCAGCTGAGTTCTCTTGGATTCTAAAATTTGAGCATGGGGACTCTGTCAAAAGATGGTCATTTAATTTTCTCAGGGCTGTCTAGGGAGTGACATCACATGCTGCTACTTAAACAGAACATCATTTCAAAAGGCAGGACTGAAAACCCTTACGAAGAATCCAAGACATAGGTTGCAGGCCATGTCTGTATTTTCAGGGCTAAATTCACTCAGTTGGGGAAGTCATGCATTCCCACTGCAGTCTGAGCTGCTCACTCCTAGGTGCCTCTCCCACTGTGCGGATCTTTATTTACACTATGCGAGGGCCGCCCCCCTCCTCTTTTGGGGTCATCACATAGCAGAGATCCCAGGGGGGCACCCCTGACCACCACAGCTCCTTTTCCTGGGCACCTTTCCTGTCCTCCTTCCTTGGATGCTTCTCTCACTCTGCATGAGGACTTCCCAGGTGGCGCTAGTGGTAAAGAACCCGTCTGCCAAGGCAGGAGACATAAGAGACTTGGGTTTGATCCCTGGGTGAAGAAGATCCCCTGGAGGAGGGTATGGCAACCCACTCCAGGAGGCTTGCCTGGAGAATCCCATGGACAGAGAAGCCTGGTGGGCTACAGTCACAGGTCCACAGTCGGACATGACTGAAGCGACTTAGCACACACACGTGTACTCTTCACGAAACTCTCTTTCCCTGAATTTTTCTGCCCTCCAAAAGTGTCTCCTCTCATCATTTATGGAACTTTCTTCCCTAGGCTACCTCTTCCCAATTTCACAAAGCCGTTTCCCTGACGCCCTCTCTGGTTTCCCATACGCCCCCTTCCCACCACCATCTAGGAAGCCCCACGTGTACCACAAATGGTGACAGGTGCTTTCCCAATGTCAGACTTCAAACACCTGGATTTATCAAACGCTCGCAATTCCCAGGCTCTGGGCTAAGGATCTGCACGCATGACCTGGTCTCCCAGATGGTGAATGGCAGCGGACGACTGAGATGCTTCATGGCTTCCCTCTTACACCACCCTAACTCTACCCGGGCTTTCCTCCCCCGACTGACAACCACACCACATGCATTATCGTGCTTAGAATTCCTTAAGGCTGTCAGTAGTCATCTCACTTGAATTTCTCTGTCATTTCATGAAAACTAAGAAAATGTGTATGCCCCAAAGATGGTGGGGATATACTCCTCGATGTTGGAGCTAGAACAGCCTGGGATTAATTTCCAAGTCCTCCAGCAAATCCCTCTACTTCTATGGCGTTTGGTGTACCCCCACGTACATTTGGTCTAATAACATTTGTCTTAAAGTGCTGCTGTTTTTACAAATGGTGTACATAACTGCATACCACTGACCACTGGAGCTCGGTAGTAAGTGCTTATTACAGCTGCATTCTGTCTGTTGCTGATTGGAATTCAAACAAACCCATTTTAATTTTTACAAACTGCTGTTTTAGGTGCCCGTGTAGATAAGCAACGGCAAGGAAAACACATGAAGGCGAGTGGTGATGGCCAGCATTTGAGGCTGAGTCTGAGCAGCTTGTTGAGATGCACAGATGATTCTGAGTGGCACTTGGAGCCAGAACACAGGAGTCCCACAGACACAGGGTGAGTCCTCTTTAAGCCACTTGTGAACTATCATTTATAAAACAGGCAGTGGCAAGCCTCCTCGGGTTCCTGAGAAGATGAAGGGAGCCCTTGATTGGGAGGGGAGCCCGTTAGGTTGCAAAGCCTCTACAGTGTAAGACCGCAGGAGCCAGGCATTGATGAGCCAGGTTCTGGGAGGCAGCTGAAAGATAGGACCTTTCTCCTATTTGTCCTCACAGTGGCCTCCTACTGCTTCAGTTCAGTTCAGTTCAGTCGCTCAGTCGTGTCCGACTCTTTGCGACCCCATGAATCGAAGCACGCCAGGCCTCCCTGTTCATCACCACCTCTCGGAGTTCACTCAGACTCACGCCCATCGAGTCCGTGATGTCATCCAGCCATCTCATCCTCTGTCATCCCCTTCTCCTCCTGCCCCAAATCCCTCCCAGCATCAGAGTCTTTTCCAATGAGTCAACTCTTCGCATGAAGTGGCCAAAGTACTGGAGTTTCAGCTTTAGGATTATTCCTTCCAAAGAGATCCCAGGGCTGTCTCCTTCAGAATGGACTGGTTGGATCTCCCTGCAGTCCAAGGGACTCTCAAGAGTCTTCTCCAACACCACAGTTCAAAAGCATCAATTCTCTGGCGCTCAGCCTTCTTCACAGTCCAACTCTCACATCCATACATGACCACAGGAAAAACCATAGTTATGTTGAGATTTGACAGAAAACAAAAAGTTCTGTAAAGCAATTATCCTTCAATTAAAAAAATAAATTAAAAAAAGACAAATATTGTATAATTTTACTTACACATGGGATCTAAAAAAGCACACTCACACACAAGAACAATATAACAAAACAGAAGTAGACTTAGAGATAGAGAGAATAATAGGTGTCAGAGGGTAGTTAAGTTGGAGGATGGACAAAATAAGGCAAGGGAATTAAGAGGTATAAACTCCCAGTAATGAAATACAGAAGTCATAATGAGGCATGTCATGGGAAATACAGTCAATAATTCTGTAATAACTTTGTATAGCAACAGACAATAACTATATTCATAGTGGTCATTATTTGGCAATGCACAAAAATATTGAATCACTGTGGTATACATCTGAAACTAATTATAATATTGTTATACTAATATACTTCAACAAAAAAGTTCACCATAGACATAGTTGCACAATTTCTAAAAATATCAGCAAATCTAATCCAACAATACATAAAAATTCCAGGGTCAGATGGCTTCTCTTATTCTACCGCATTACAGGTGGTTTCTTTACCACTGAACCTCCAGGGAAGCCCAAACACCACTGGATAAATGTCTTTGAATATTAATATGCAATCCTTTTGTGAAATCTCTGAGTCTCCTGCTATAATCTCCCCCTCAAAATCTACTCTTTGATTTAATTATTTTAATTATTTATTTGTTTATTTAATTATTTTACCATTATTTTCTGTTTTCTAACTTACTGTTTTCCATTTCTTTATCAAGTTCTTATTTCGACTCTCTTTACATTTACATTTTCTTATAACTTCTGGTAGTTAAGGTTTACTTTAGTGATTTTTATTCTCTTTGTTTATTAAAGTAAATATTTAATGCCATGACTTATTCTTTGAATATTTCTTTTAGGAAAACACATGAAGGCGAGTGGTGATGGCCAGCATTTGAGGCTGAGTCTGAGCAGCTTGTTGAGATGCACAGATGATTCTGAGTGGCACTTGGAGCCAGAACACAGGAGTCCCACAGACACAGGGTGAGTCCTCTTTAAGCCACTTGTGAACTATCATTTATAAAACAGGCAGTGGCAAGCCTCCTCGGGTTCCTGAGAAGATGAAGGGAGCCCTTGATTGGGAGGGGAGCCCGTTAGGTTGCAAAGCCTCTACAGTGTAAGACCGCAGGAGCCAGGCATTGATGAGCCAGGTTCTGGGAGGCAGCTGAAAGATAGGACCTTTCTCCTATTTGTCCTCACAGTGGCCTCCTACTGCTTCAGTTCAGTTCAGTTCAGTCGCTCAGTCGTGTCCGACTCTTTGCGACCCCATGAATCGAAGCACGCCAGGCCTCCCTGTTCATCACCACCTCTCGGAGTTCACTCAGACTCACGCCCATCGAGTCCGTGATGTCATCCAGCCATCTCATCCTCTGTCATCCCCTTCTCCTCCTGCCCCAAATCCCTCCCAGCATCAGAGTCTTTTCCAATGAGTCAACTCTTCGCATGAAGTGGCCAAAGTACTGGAGTTTCAGCTTTAGGATTATTCCTTCCAAAGAGATCCCAGGGCTGTCTCCTTCAGAATGGACTGGTTGGATCTCCCTGCAGTCCAAGGGACTCTCAAGAGTCTTCTCCAACACCACAGTTCAAAAGCATCAATTCTCTGGCGCTCAGCCTTCTTCACAGTCCAACTCTCACATCCATACATGACCACAGGAAAAACCATAGCCTTGACTAGACGGACCTTAGTTGGCAAAGTAATGTCTCTGCTTTTGAATATGCTGTCTAGGTTGGTCATAACTTTTCTTCCAAGGAGTAAGAGTCTTCTGATTTCATGGCTGCAGTCACCATCTGCAGTGATTTTGCAGCCCAAAAATATAAAGTCTGACACTGTTTCCACTGTGTCCCCATCTAGTTCCTATGAAGTGATGGGACCGGATGCCATGATCTTCATTTTCTGAATGTTGAGCTTTACTCACCCTTTTTAATGGCGACAGGAGAAATCAGATATTTATGGAGACACTTCATGTGGAAAGCCACGTACGCAGGGTGCCCATGGTGGGCCTTTGGCAGATAACCCATACACACTTTGAAGCTGAGACTCTCCAGCCCCGTAGCTCCCAGCCCTTGCTCTGTATTAGAGGAAATTTCAGGATATTTGAAAAACTAGGCTGAGCCAGGCCACCCTTGGGAAGTTTCTTGGTGGAAGCAAGAAGGAAACAGGGCGGATCCACTTCACGAAGGAGGAGCATCGCTGGTCTTGCTTGCTGGGTAGTGGACTTGAACTCACCCAGCACACAAGAGGTGTGCAAATTTGCAGAGGACAGATTTGAGCATCTGACTCCTACCCTAAGGGAATGCTCTTTAGGTCCCCAGAGCAAAGTTCAAAGGCCATACTGTGAAATGTAGTCCTGCACGGTCAGAGCTCTCCTCTCCAGCGTCTGTGTATGCTGTGCTCAGCTATGTGGATACTATGTGGGAACAGCCACTCACAGCACCTGGTTCTTATCCTCCAACTTCCTCACAGAACCTCAGACACCCCATCTATTATGTGTCTGCACACCTCTGCACTTGCAGGTTCCTTTCTGGGATGATCTCTGCCTGCCCCATCTACTTCCCCAGCTCCCGCTCATCCTTCAAGATTCAGTTCATGTGTCACCTCCTCTGGAAAGCCTTCCTGGCCTTCTTCCTCATCTTCCTTATGCCAAGTGGTTGCACAGCCAACAGAGTATCTTGGGACTGAGCTCAATATGTTATCACACTATTATTAGCCCTTCACTAAACTTCAAGAAGACAAAGAGCACTGTCATTTCCATTTCTCTGTCTGTCTTTCAGCAACATTTACTGTTTATTCTCATTAACACACGAACTATCTTTCATTAGAAATTTTGGAAGATATAGATAGAGGAAAAAAGAAAAAGCTTGTATTTTCCTAATCGAAACACCAGTAACATTTTGGCTTATTTCTTCGTGCGCGTGCACTGCACATATCCACACACACACACACACACAATACACCTCTGTTACTTTTTTAAAAATAGACAAACAAAAAGAACGACCTTGTGATCTTTAGCGACTCCAGCTCCCACAGACACAGTCACTAGCAAGGTCCCCAAAGCCGCCCTCACATGAACACAGGTGTAAACAGAAACAAAGTGCCCACTTATAATTGCGACCCTCTTTGAGAGGCATTGTTGCTCTCAAGGTTTCCTTTGGAGAAACACTGGGGTTCTCAATGTACCCTGCTCAAACTGTTTTATAATCTGTTTTTAAAAATTAATATGCTTTGAACGTCTGCCGACATCAACAAATATTTAGCAAATAAAATATAACACTGCATTAATGATTCAATGGTATTCAGTCATAGATACCCACTATAATTTACTTAAATAATGCTCTCAATCACTGGAACATTTGCATGTTTCTAATTTTTCAGCATTATAAAAAATACTCTGATGAACACTGTGTCATAAAATTTTTAGTGTGTCTAGTACATCGTTTTTTTTTAGAATAAGTGATTAGATTGTTGAATTGATGGATAAAGAATGGGCATATCGCTAAGTCTTTTGATACATATTAATATGCTCATAAGAAACATTTTATTATTTTAAATTCTCACAAGGAGTATAAAAAGAATACCTATTTCTGCAAACAACTGCCAACACTGAACATCACGATATTCTTTTCCATTTACAATAAATAGATATTTCCTGATTGGAATCAATGAATAAATTTTTAGTGTGTCTAGTACATCGTTTTTTTTTAGAATAAGTGATTAGATTGTTGAATTGATGGATAAAGAATGGGCATATCGCTAAGTCTTTTGATACATATTAATATGCTCATAAGAAACATTTTATTATTTTAAATTCTCACAAGGAGTATAAAAAGAATACCTATTTCTGCAAACAACTGCCAACACTGAACATCACGATATTCTTTTCCATTTACAATAAATAGATATTTCCTGATTGGAATCAATGAATGGATATACTGATTCAAAGCATTAGGAAGGGAAAAGAATCAAAAGTACATGGGCAAGCTGGCTTGACCTGGACTTACAAAGGTTACAATCTAGAAGTCCGGGGGTAGGAAGGTCCCAAGAGAAACAGGGGTTCAGAAATGGGTGAACTCACTTCTGGTTGGGGAAACTGAGACATGCTTCAGTGAGGGGACAGGCACTCGCCATGGCTTTGGGGACATTTCCAAGTTCCTGTATGAGCCTAAAAGTCTGCTGTTTACATGGCTCCCACTGACCTCACATGCCTGCTTATCTGGACAGTCAAAGAAGAGCTCAGCTGATGCTGCTCCCTTTATAAACAGCATGTGACACCGATCAACAACAGTTTCACGGCTCTCCTTTTCTCCAAGCTTGGTTTCATAATCCCTCCAACAGGCCTGATCTCCCTCCACGGGTCCAAGGAGTGATGCATCTGAGGCCCCTCCCTACCTTAGGGGCAGTATATTGCCTCTGCCTGGCACTTTCACATCAGCATTACTAGTGATCACCGTTGGCCATGGCGGGGGCCTTCTGGTCACAGCCGTCCAATTAATATGCTATTCTTTATGTTTACACAAAAATTCGTTTCACTTTTTGAAGAAGTTAGAATTACTTTCAAAAGTGTTTATGAGTTGTCAGAGTAACTATATAAAATATGAAACACATTGCAGGGTTTTTTTCCCCCTTATTTCACAAAGGAGTCAGGGGAGGACTCATCTGTTTAGCAAGAAATATTTTGTTCATTAGCTGGTGACATCATTGTCCTCTGAAATGAAGAGATTTTAGTCAGCATATGGGGGAAAAAAAGATGAAATTCCATTCTTCTCCCAGAGGTGCAGTGTAACACTGAAATAATCTCTCTGGCAGTTTCAAAATTAACTAGTTGTCGCCAGATTTGAAGGCGGAGGAGAAGGAGGCAGAGGAGGAGAAGATAATTACATGATACTCATATTTGTATAAAGTATGTGAGAATTTGAGGTAATGTTACCATCCCCTAGAGGCAAAGGCTTGTCAGCACTAATTCATTGAAAGAAACTATTGAAAAACTAACTATAAAGCCAAAGGAACAATGAAGGGATACTACAATCCCCAATAAACTCTCTTCTTTTGCTTAAAACTCACAAACTCTAAATTGCTTTTAGTTACTCCCAAATAATGTTGGTACTTTCAGGGAGATTTCAGTAACAAGTAAGCTCACCCATCATGATTCTGCAAATTTCCATGGAGATCTCAGTAACAAGTAAGCTCACATCATGATTCTGCAAATTTCCATGGAGCAGAGAAAATGCCTTTCCTTCTCATGAAAGGAGTTGGAGGAAGAGAGATGTTAAGTGATGGAAAAGGAACTGACTTCCCTTTCATTCTGTAAATCTTTGGAAGATTTGACTGCTTGAGATTACGTCACCCTGCCCACAGGTCAGAGACCCCTGCTGGTCATACAAAATAAGGAAGCTGAGATGAAAAAGTTATGGAAAAGTAGGCAACAGTTCTATAGGTCTCTCTGTAAAGAGTGGGGGAGTGTTACCCAAAACACATCCATGGTGTCAGGCACACTGAAGACTAAAGCCAAACATCAAACCCACTCATTCCCAAGTGCCTTCAATTCTCACACAGCCTGTGCCATGGAAAAAGATGATTCCGAGCAAGACTGCCAATTAGGGCAATTACATAGGCGTTTGAGGCTCTGGTTTCTAGAGCTGATGGAAGTTTTCATCCCAGAAGCGGTAAGTCTCCCAAGGGATTGGGTGGTGTTTGCAAAGTCATATTGCTTTTATGGCATCTTAGACAAACTGATTCATGGATCAGGCATGATGACTTCTTGGACAGGGCTGCTAAACAACCTTGCCTAGGCACATGACGATGTAAAAATACAGAGAACTGATGGAGCCTGCACGGCCATGGAGGGAAGGTGCGGACACCAGGTTCTTTCCTCTGACCCAAACTTAGGCCATCAATCAGCATGGGCATCTGCTGAAGATGGAGGCAGGTGGGCCAATGGTGCCTCCCAGAGTCATGACCTATGACCTTAACATACTTCTCCTATGTTTGTTGAATAAACAATAAGTAAATTTACTTCCAAACCAAAGAAATCTTGGCTGAATCCTTAGAAAATGAATCAGTTAGAGCTAGAAAGGTTGTTTGTGGTCATCTAACTGGCAAAACAATCAGGTCATGATGACTGCTGAAAGCTAAAGGATATTCTGTAATATCCTTCCCACAACAAGTAACAAAATGAGCAACAGTGCCCTAAAAAATACAATTACTAAAAACTGGCAAAAATACTATACCAAGAGCATCCAAAGATATATAACCTAATATACTAAACTTCAGAACCACATGATCAAGCTAAGAAACAAATTTCTGAAGACACAGAAAAGGAAATAAAGTGTGTGGCCTTCTCTATCTTCTGCTCTAGGAACAGCAGAAACTGCTTCAGGAGAAGAATGAGTGAAAAGATGGAAAGTCAAGTGTAAAGCTGGTCTTGATTGGAATGAAGCCCCTAGAAATTCACCAGGGATGGGAGGAATGAATTAAAAGCAGGCTGACTCTGGCAGACCCATTCCTCCAACCTTAAGCAAGCAACGTGAACAGTGATGCAGAACGTTTAGCAAACTCTCAGCAGGGGGAAGTCTGAGCCCAGGCATCCCAGTGAAGATCACATTCCACCTCAGTTTGGTTCTCCCCCTCCTACGTTAGGCTATAGCAACAACGGGCTTCCCAGGTGGCTCCAGTGGTAAAGAACCCACCTGCCAGTGAGAAGATACAGGAGGTAAGGGTTCGATCCCTGGGCCAGGAAGATTTGCTGGAGAAGGAAGTGGCAATCCACTCCAATATTCCTGCCCGGAGAATCCCATGGACAGAGAGGCCTGGCGAGCTACAGTCCACAGTGTTGCAGAGGTGAACATGACTGAGTGACCTGGCACACACACACAGCAACAACCAATATGAGTGGATCACAAAATAAAGAAAGAAAAACACCACATCATCTGACAGTATGGCAAATGGGTCAAAAAGTGGTCCTCATTATATCAGAACAAATAGAAAATGGGACCTGAACTACCCAGCACGATCAAAATGAAAAGAAATGCATGAAACCACCCAAACTGTAACAAGGAGGGGAAGAGAGAGACGGAAAAGGCATGGACCAACACATGGATTTTACCTTTGATCCCTATCTCTCTATCAGAAGAAAACAAAACTCAAGGAACAGGAAGAAATCCTCAACAGTTGCTTCTCTTTATAAATAGTTTAAGAAGAATATGAATGCAATTAAATGAGGCCTCAAAGACAAGATTAAAAACATAATGATGTGAATTTTAAAACTGCAATCATATATGGAAGCAACCTAAATGTCCATTGACAGAGGAACAGATAAAGATGTGGCATGTACATATGTATGTATGTATGTATGTATGTATGTATGTACGTGTGTGTGCGTGCACACACACACACAGGAATACTATGCAGTCATAAAAAAGAATGAAATAATGCCATTTGCAGCAACACAGATGGATGTAGATTATCATACTGAGTGAAGTAAATCAGAAAAAAGACAAATATCATATGGTATCACTCATATGTAGAATCTAAAAAAGATACAAATGAACTTATTTATAAAACAGAAATAGACTCATAAGCATAGAAAACAAACTTATTGTTACCAAAGGAGAAAGAGGTGAGGAAATAAATTAAGAATTTGAGATTGACATATACATACTAGTATGTATAAAACAGATAAGCCACAAGGACCTACTATATAGCACAGGTAACTATACTGTAATCTATATTGCAAGATCTTGTAATAACCTATAGTGGAAAAGAATCTGAAGAGGAATACATGAGTAAAATGCAATCACTTCGCTGTACACCTAAAACTACCATAGTGTTGTAAGTTAACTATATGTCAATTAAAAAAAATTGCAGTCATAAGGAAATGCGGACCAAACAACCTATCACAGAACCAATTTGTAAATATTAATAAGAATGAGCAAAGCATAGAATCAATACTGTGGAAGTAAAAATATCGATAGTCAGGAAAATCTATATTATTTTAAAGAGGTCTCATGGTAAAGAATCCGCCTGCCATGTAGGAGATGAGGGTTTGATCCCTGGGTTGGGAAGATCCCCTGGAGAAGGAAATAGCAACCATTTCCAGTATTCTTGCCTGGGAAATCCCATGGAAAGACAAGCCTGGCACGCTACAACCTGCAAGGTTACAAAAGAGTTGGACTTAACAACTAAACAATCAAGCCAAATTATTTTAATCCATTTTCTGATATCCAAATGTGAAGATTTACCCACCTATTTACCTAAGCCCAAGGCTTCCCTGGTAGCTCAGCTGGTAGAGAATTCCCGCAATGCAGGAGACCTTGGTTCAATCCCTGGGTTGGGAAGATTCCTTGGAGAAGGGAAGAGATATCCACTCCAGTAATTCCATGGACAGAGGAGCTTGGCAGGCTACAGTCTATGGGGTCGCAAAGAGTTGGACATGACGGAGTGACTTTCACTCACTCACCTAAGCCCACGGGGCTTGCGGCTCCCTCTACCTGACACAGCTCTCCTCCTTCTCCTGGTGAGCTACTGCTCAGTTTCAATCGTCTTTTCTGGGCTTTCAACACTCCCCTCACTGAGGCCTAATGGACTTCCTGTGTGCACGTCACACACTCAGTAGAAATATTCCAATTAAGCCCTCAATCATGCTATCCACTTCTCTGTCTCCTCTTCTCAAATATAAACCCCTGTGGATAGGGCTGGCCTGTCGTGAGTATTCAATAATGTTTGCACAGTGAATGAGTGAAAGAATGTTCAAGATGGCATTCTTTCATCTACATTCTTTCATCTGGGTCAAAAGCCCAGGGCAAGAAGTGTCCTTGTAGGAACTAATTATGCAATGCTATTAGAATTATGCTAGTAATAGTACAGTCAACAAGGTATGGCAGAAAGTGTAGTACAAAGAGAAACAGGGGCAGAGAAGAGAATAAAGGGGTATTTCTATAGAAATCATTTTGTGATTGGGATTTGAATTAGAATTTGGTTGTGTTAAAATACTGCTTTCCAAATGAATCCCCTTGGTGACTGAGTATAGTTCTCAGAGCTTTGATATAATGGGTAACTGTTAACTTATAGTTCAAATGAACTCTGAACAAGTGATGGGCAGCCTGTGACTCTGGTAAGCTGGCTTATGCTAGAAGTGATCCTCAGTCTGAATTTGACTCATGAACCATGATAGCATTTGGGTCTCTCAGCAAGCCACCCATTATCATAAGATTTGGCATCAGAGCAGAAGATGTAATGAGGAATTAACATGGAATGAAACAATATCATTAAGCAAGTAATGAAAATCCTCTTACCCCGATCTCCTTGAGGTTCATCCCAAAAGCAAAATAAGAAACTGGCATTGCAAATCTAAATGCCAATCTTTAACCCATATTATATCACAAGTTCTGTATTTAGATATAATCGGCTAGCAGGGAAAATGTTGTATGTCTTGTCTGGTATTTATGCATTAGGTTGGACAGATGAAACTGCCATTTTTATAGGTCAAAAGCTAATATTTCCAGCTCACATGGCTCGACCAAATAAAAGAAGTAACAAAGAATTCCCTGGCAGTCCAGTGGTTACGACTCTGCTCTCACTGCCAAGGGCCCAGGTTCATTCCCTGGTCAGGCAACTAAGATCTCATAAGCTGCACAGTGCAGCCAACATTTTCTTAAATTGAAAAATAAAAAAAAAAGTAAACAAAGATGAAGCTGAGGATGAAAGGAAAATCTTAAAAAAGAAAAGAAAAAACAGACCAGAATGTGCCTCCAAAGTCTTACATTTTTAAAATGCTAACAATAGGTTACATAATCCTCAGATTACGTTGTGTCTGGATCTTTTGTCATTGTTTGTTTTTTGTTCGTGTGGTCTCTGATATGTTGAGGAGGGTCTGCAGGCAGCACCCTCAGCTCCCTGTGACCGTACAGAGCAGTGAAGATAGAGATGTTCCTGGTTCATTCACCAGGTTGTTGTCATTTAGTCGCTCAGTCCTGTGTGACTCTTCTGTGACCCCAAGGACTGCAGCCCACCCGGCTCCTCTGTCCATGGGATTTCCCAGGCAAGAATACTAGAGTGGGTTGCCATGTCCTTCTCCAAGGGATCTTCCTAACCCAGGATCAAACCCACATCTCGTGCATTAGTAGCCAGATTCTGTATCATTGAACCACCGGGGAAGGCCTAGTTTGCCAGGTGCAAAGAGCCAAATTCCCAGTGACTTCTGGGCCTGCGGTAAGAGCAGCCCCCAACACACAGGTTGATGAGCACACAGCCACATGCTCAGTCAGCCCATCTCACTGTCACGATACAGTCGTAGATAATCTCAAAACAATTAAGTATCATTTTTCCCAGCACTAATTCTAAGGTCACGTGTGTTACTGATATTATACCAGACCTGCTACTTGGCCCACGTACACTTATGCCACAGAAATAAACTGATTGTATGTTGGGTAAAGGCATATCCAAGTAAACACACATTATTTACATTATGCTTGTTCTGGAAGTTCTAGCCATCTGCCATAATATGCAAAAGCATAAGCACCGCTACCATGTTAATGGCACGTACAAAAATAAACTTTTACGGGAACTCAAGCATTTCAAGAATGCCAGCAAATGGAAAGGCAGAAGATCGTCACACCAAGTAACAGAGGCTGGCGTTCACTGGGTGTTTATTTGGTGCCATTTAATACTTGAGACACCCATGTCGGGCAGATATTCTTGGCTCGGGTTTGGAGGCACAAAGAGATGAAAAAACTTGCAGAGCTAATAGGTGGCAGAGCTGCGATCTGAACCCAAAGTCTGACTCACGTCTGTGAGTTTAACCAGCCCCCTCGCCTGCCCACACTGGGCAAATGCCTGGCGTTCCCCAGGCCAGAGCCTCCTTCCTGCCTAACTCTGTTTAAAGATGATGATCTTAAGGGCTCACAGCAAACACATGGCTCAAACTTTGGCCCTTCTCCCAGGAGAAGGCTGGGGATAGAGGGTGGTGTGGAATAAATGACAAGAAGTCGTCTAAGCCATGGTTCTTGGTCAGCTTCCATCCAATGAGAGCAAAGCTCTCGTTTCTCACAGACTTTGTTACATGTCATTTCAACAAACTGGTTTTATCTCTGGTCTCACCATAAACTATAGGTCTAAAGAATCATTGCTTCTGCTCTTCTACAGAGAATTTTACTTATTTATTTTTTAAATTTTATTTTTACTTTATTCTCTGTTACAATACTGTTATGTCTCTATTGTACTATCATTTATTTCAGTTGCAAAATCACTTCCGCTAAAATTGAGGAATATTTCAATTCTGGTCTTCCCACCCGGCCAAATAAAAAGGAAATTTATAGAAGGTGTCCATAAAAGTCTGAATAGTTATCTCAAGACCTCAAGTATGCATTAAAAGACCAGAATCAATAAAAAGCTATTTATAACTATAGGTCTAAAGAATCATTGCTTCTGCTCTTCTACAGAGAATTTTACTTATTTATTTTTTAAATTTTATTTTTACTTTATTCTCTGTTACAATACTGTTATGTCTCTATTGTACTATCATTTATTTCAGTTGCAAAATCACTTCCGCTAAAATTGAGGAATATTTCAATTCTGGTCTTCCCACCCGGCCAAATAAAAAGGAAATTTATAGAAGGTGTCCATAAAAGTCTGAATAGTTATCTCAAGACCTCAAGTATGCATTAAAAGACCAGAATCAATAAAAAGCTATTTAGCAAGATTTAGAAAAGTGTTGATTTTGGGGGGGTGGGGGGTGGGGGCGGTCACAGTGTAACACAGCACGGCATAAACATGCTGTCCCAAGGCTACAGGGTACAAAAGCCCTCTGGCAAATTAAGGCTGGGTCAAACTTTTCTTCCTTCTCCTGGTCAAATCAGAAGTCAAACAAGTTGAGTAAAGCTCTTCAGTCCAAGAAATAAAGATCCAAAGTGGACAAAGCCTAGCAAGTATAAGCGTTAAAAGTTAAAACAAGCAGAACCATTTTCTAGCCACAAATCAAAACTTAGTTGACCATTAGAATCTTTTAAGCTAAAATCCATGAAGTTATGAAAAAACAAATCCTCTAGGAAAAGAGACTAAAAGAAAAAATGTTAATACCATTATAAGCAAACAATAACAATTAACATTTAGAAATGTAAGTTATTTTTATGCTTGGAATCTATTATCTCAAGGTAGGTAGGTTTAGTCACTAAATCATGTCCAACTCTTGTGACCCCATAGACTGTAGCCTGCCAGGCTCCTCTGTCCATGGGATTTCCCAGGCAAAAATACTGGAGCGGGTTGCCATTTCCTTCTCCAGGGGATCTTCCCAACTCAGGGATTGAACCAGGGTCTCCTGCATTGCAGACAGTTCTTTACCAACTGAACCACCATAACTTAAGAGCAAAGTGACAGTAGAAAGGTCAAACGTTTTCATAAAGATACATTTACTGGACCTATAATGTCAACTCTAAAACTAGGTCTGTTTGAATCTTCACAGTTTATGCTTTCAATAAATATTTACTCAAAGTTCGTAAAAATATGAAAATCGTATTCTTTAAAAACACTGGTACTATCTATAGGTGGGAGACAATCCTGTAAATTCATCATGTATTGTCATTAAAAAAAGGTCTTCTTTGGGAATCGGATTTCTCCAAACAACAGATCTATTAACACTAGCTTCTATTTTCTTTTGATACCTTTATAATATAAAAACAAAACTAAAATTTCTGACAAATTTTAACTTGTGGACTTTGTCTAGAAGTTCACCCTAATAAAAGAAACATATTCAAAATAAGAATCATTTTCATTTTATCAGCTACACTTAAGAATTTTGTTATTTAGCCCTCTTTTTAAAAATCTGGTTCCACTCAGAGTCTTAGACTCTAAAAGGAGTACCCTGGATTTATAGAAGCCTCTTGGACAAGCAGAAGCATCATTCTGCCCATGAGCATGACCCTAAGAGCATGACCTCTGTTCTCTGACCGCATTCTGTATCAAGGGATTAAACTGCATTCTGTATTAAGTGGCCCTTTTCTTTGACCATAATAGAAATTAAGGCATTTTCCCCTAAGAACCACTAAAAAAGTTAACTTCGTGGAATGTTCTCCTGGCTTTCAGCACATTATTTTTTAGAAAGTTCTAGACTAGACTAAAGCTAGCTACCTCTTCATGCATAACAACAGACCCGAATGTTCTGGCTGGAAGACAATGGCTGTCATTGAGGCAGGTGAAATGACGCTGAAAAACCTCAGTAAAAGCCATCTAGGGGTGAGAGCCAAGTTTATGGTTTATAATGTTAGAAAGCCCCCAAAAGATTTAACAATTTTGTATCAGGCCAACACTATGGGGATATTTTAGTTGTGACCTTGAAAGTCCTTAATCAAGGAAACACTTAAAATAGTGCCTTGTAAAAAGTGAAAGAAATGACCACTTGATGCTGTGTCTCCGTTACCCGAAATTGGACACAGTTCAGCCACATGGCTCCCCAGGTTCCTGGCAAAGCTATATTCAGAAATGGAATGAAAGGCTACGCGGAGATGCACATATGGATGTAAGGTGTTATTATGACACCACAGCGATAACATAGCTCTCTCCTTGCACAAATATTTCCCAACTCTAAAGTCCCCCCAATGTAAAAAGTTATCAATTATGAAACGATGACTTGCTTTACAAAATAACTCACTTCACAAAACATTTCACCAGAATTGCTTCATCCTCATAAGGAACTCCAGCTTCAAAAACATAATTCCAAGTTTTTCCGGAACACAGCTTGGATGAAGTGGAACAATTCAACAGAACTGAAATAGATGCTTGCAATGGACTCCAAGAGTGCTGTGCTTTATTTTCCTTGCTGGTGCTTTAATATTTCTGTATACACTGTATTTTTTAAAATAAGCTGAATAGCATCATAATCAAATAATTGACAATGAGACATTTTTTTGAAAAGAGATTTCACTGCAAGAATTTCAGGCACAGATCACCAACTCTTACCTACCAATTTTGTAAAAAAAGAAACCCACCATGATTTACTAAAATGTATGCCTTGAGTAAAAATCTTGAAATCCCAGAAAGACAGAGAGCACAAATTCCTTTAAACATTTTCTTAATCAGAAGGCAAACTGAACCTCAACGCAGAAAGCTTAAAGCTTAAAATGAGAACTCTTACAACCTTCCTCCTGCAGGAGGTAAAGGAAAACACAAGTTACTAAAATAAAATGAAAAATACTAAAACACACGTTCAGATGTTTAACAAGGGATCCCGTTAAGTTCTTAACCAGAAACTCTTTTTAAAAACTCTGACACTCAACAGAAGTTTGTTATTAATGAATAACAGCAGAGAACAGATTCCCCTCTGGCAAAGAGAAAGCTATTTTTCACTTCCCCTGGTAACTATCTTTAGCACTTTATACTCTTGGAAACCAAGAATGTGCATATGGATTTATTGTGAAACAACATGCAATTATCGACTGCCAGTTCTGGGGTGGGGGAACCTATGAATCAACGCAAATGAAATCGTAAAGCACGACAGGCATCAATATAGGCATTGAGGTCTGGTGACAAAGACCTTATGATCTCTGAAACTTTCATGGCCTGGGCATTCCTGACTAGGGCCAGTGGGCTATTTACATCTCAGTATAAGCCCTGGCCCTTGCACAAAAGATAATCAAAGCCGTGAACCCAAGGCGGCTGGAGAAGTACACAGTGGGAATTATCTGAAATTAATTACTCACTATCAGGCAAATGGAGCATCAGTGAGAAGCAGTATTTTGGATGGAGTTTCTTGCTGAGTCTCCAGGAAAACACAGGGCAGACTAAAGTCAGGCTATGAGGGGCGAGTGTCACACACGTCGGGATTACCATCAGGTACAAGTAACCTTCGGTGCCAGTGGTGGTTGGGGACAGTAATGAACATGGGTGTGGGTTGTCTGCACAGAGACAGCTAGCAAAGTACGCGGGGTAGACAGCCTTTCTTCAGAAAACCCTCTCCAGTGCTGAATAGACTGTCTTCATTCACCAACATCTTTTAGTAACAGAGACCAGTCTCCCTATTTTTTTGATTGTTTTTGGCCATGCCACAGGGCATGGGGGAATCTTAGTTTCCCGCCCAGGGACGAAACGTGTGACTCTTGCACTGGGAGCCTTAAGTCTTAGCCACTGGACCCCCAGGAGCATCCCAGGACTGTAAGCCATTCTAGAGCTGCTGGGAAATCGTGCTGAAAGGAGGGAGCACACGGTATCGCTGGCCCTCCATCCAGCTGGGAAAGGCTGAGCATATTTCTGAGCCATCTAGGAAGAAACAGTTTGCTGAGGAAATGTGTGTGCACGAATCTCTGGGAGCAGGAGTGAGGGGGTTTTAACTTCTACATCCCAGGGTAAACACTACGGGGGCAGAGACTCCCCTTTCACCTTTGCAACCTGAGTCCCCTAGCACAAAGTCTGGCACATAGCAAGTTTCCACAGATGTCACCGAAGCGAACAAACAAATGCACTAGAGAGGACCCGTTTAAGAAGTACCCATTCCATTCTGACAGCTGGTATCAAGGTGATGGTTGTGATTTACCCTCTGAAAGGGGCTCAACAAACCAATACTTACTATAATGCTTTCTCAGCAACCTGTATTATAGTAACTTTTTCCTAAATGAGACAAGCCTCTCTCCTTGCCATCTAACTATGTGAGGTTCTACAAGTGGCCTGTTTCTCTGAATGGATAAAGCCTTATAACCTCTCCCCTGATGCAGATGCTATTAATCAGGACAGTTTCCAGTGAGATGGACACTAAAGGACCCACTATGGATGACTGGGGCTTTGTGTTCTCTCTTCTCTGAGTTGGGTCTGAATCACAGTGAGTCCTGAGTTACGGTATTTACGGTATTTTTGCTTCATGATTCTTTGGATTCATGATTTACATTTATGTTAATCTTTAGAACTAGAGGATAAGAGACCCCAAAAGATGCATTGAAAACCATAGATATGGTTCCTTTGATGACCTCATAGTCCTAGGACATGCTGCTGGCTAGCATATGACATATTTATTATTATAAATGGTAAAGTCTCAGAACCTTGTACATAACACCATACCACGCTGTGTTTTCAAATGAATAACCCTGTGGGCCTTTTGTTTGTCTATTTGTTTGTTTTAGCTGCAATGGAATATGGTGCTTGATTTAGGAAATCAGGGACAAGAAGATAGTGGGAGGGTTATATTTACTACAGATATGCCATCATTTGTTACTTAAATGCAAAGAAAGTATAAAGACTGAGTCTGGAGTTGGAAGGCATAAAACATGCTTTTAAAAGCAGCCAAGAAGAATGACCACACATACACAAGCTTGTGCACTAAATATTTCTCAAATAGGCTATAGGAGCTGAACACCGTGTTAGGCATGCCTTTCTTGCTCAAGGAGCTCATAATTTCAACCTCAAGGAGGTTGATATACAATTAATTCAGATACTCCAAGACACCTGTTAGGTTTTGTGTTGAAAGCTAATTTAACAAAGTGCAGAACAGAAAGCTATGAAAATATACTTGAGGATGCTAAAGTTTCAGAAGAGGTGGCAGTTGGACATCACCTTGAAGGAGGCATAGATTTTTACCTGGAAAATATGGAGGAAGACCTTTTAGGAAATGCACAAATTAAAGCAGAGAGCATGAACATACGAGTTATGATCAGTAATGCATGCAGGCTCCAGTGTGGATGAAGTGGAGGCTGTTAGGGCAAAGGATGAAAGATGGGAGCAGAGAAATTGATTAAAGCCAGATCACACAGGGTCTTGAGTCTGCCAAAAATTTTGAAATTTATCTTATAAAACTGGAAAACCATCAGCTTTTGTGCATGCATGCAAGCTTAGTCACTCAGTTGTGTCCAACTTTTTGTGACTCGGTGGACTGTAGCCTGCCAGGCTCCTCTGTCCATGGAATTTTTCAGGCAAAAATACTGGAATGGGTTGCCACTTCCTCCTCCAGGGGTTCTTCCCGACCCAGGGATCGAATCCACGTCTCCTGCGTTGGCAGGCAGATTCTGGACCACCTGGGAAGCTCCTCAGCCTTTTGTGAAACACAGGAATGTAAGAAAAGGTGTATATTTTGGAAAGATGACTAGCTGTATGGAGCGTTAACGAGAGGAAACAAGAGACTGAAAACATGGAGGCAGAGTTGCTTCCAGAATTTAAGGGAGAAATGTGCCAATAAACAAAATCATTGTGTAACAGATGAAAAAAGCGAACTCCCTTCATTTTCATGTCGTAAAGTTTGATGATCACACCATGAAATGTCTATTTGAAACTCTGGAACTCTAATTTCTATGATCTTGGTAGAACTCTTGGGAAGTACTGTTTTGGTCACTTTAAAATGAATAATAGAAGGCATCAAAACTGGAAGAGAAGAAATGAAATTGCCTCTGTTCTTGGGTGACATGGTCTTATATGTAGAAAACACTAAAGATTACACACATGTACACACATACTCTACTGGAGATAATAATGAAATTCCACAAAGTCACAGAGTGCAAAATTAATGTATGAAAGTCAGTTCCATCTTTATATACTGATAATAAAACATTTTGAAAAGGAAATTAATGTTATCATACATAAAACTAACAGTAAGAATAAAATACTTAAATTTAACCAAGGAGGCAAGAGTTTAATACTGAAAACCACAAAACAATGCTGAAAGACCAATAAGATGTAAATAAATGGAAGGATAGCCTGTTTCATGGATTGGAAGACTTTATATTGTTAAGATGACAATACTATTCAAATTGATCTACAGATCCAATGCAATCCCTATCAAAATCTCATGGTTCTTTTTGCAGAAACAGAAAAATCCAGCCTAAAACTCATATGGAATTCAAGGGATTTTAATAGCTAAAACAGTCTGAAAAAGAGCCAAGTTGGAAGGCTCACATATCCCAATTTCAAACCTTTCTACAAAGCTACATTAATCAAAAAGCACAGACATATGGACCAATGAATAAAATAAGAGAGCCCAGAAATAAGCCCTTATATATATGGTCAATTAATTTTCAAAAAGGATACTAAAACCATTCAATGAAGGAAGGACAGTCTTTTCAACAAATGGTTCTAGGAAAACAAGGAGTCTACCCACAAAACAATGAAGTTGGATGCATATGTTCTATCATATACCAACAATAACTTAACGGGTCATAGACCTAAATTTAAGAGCTAAAACTATAAACTCTTAAAAGAAAATACAGGAGGAGGGAGGTGGGAGGGGGGTTCAGGATGGGGAACATGTGTACGCCCATGGCGGATTCATGTTGATGTATGGCAAAACCAATACAATATTGTAAAGTAACTAGCCTTCAATTAAAATAAATAAATTTAAATTTAAAGAAAATACAGGAGAAAATCTTCACCACAATTATTTAGCAATGATTTCTTGGATATGATACCAAAAGCAAATGCAAATTAGATTTCAAAATTTAAAACTTTAATACCTCAAAGGACATTATAAAGAGAGTAAAAAGGTGGGACTTCCCTGGTGGTCTGCGTGAGTTATATCCCCGGTCATGGAACTAAGATCCCACATGCCACAAGGCATAGCCGACAAAAAAGAATGAAAAGGCAACTCATATAATGGGAAAAAATATTTACAAGTCATGTACCATATAAGGGCTTAATATTCAGAATATATAAAGAACTCTTACAACTCAACAACCAACAGAACAAAACCACAATTAAAGAATGGACAAATAACTTGGTAAAAATGGTCAAGCACATAAAAAAGGATGCTTAAACATTAGAGAAACCAAATCTTAGACCCTAGAGAAATCAAATCTAAACCACAATGAGATATCATTCTATACTCATTTGGAATGGCTAGGCGGGGGAATCAAAAGTGTTAGTGAGGAAGCAGAGGAATTAGAACTTCCATGTAGCTGTCAAGAATGTGAAATGGTTTAGCTGCTACAGAAAACTGAACAGCATCGCCTCAAAAAGTTAAACAGAAATTAAACACAAGTGGTATCCATGTGCAGTGGAATATTGTCCATCCATAGAAAGGAATGAAGTTGTAGTACAGTTGTAATAGGGAAGAGTCTAGAAAACATGGGGCTAAGTGAAATAAACCACACACAGAAGGACAATTGTATGAGTTCACTTCTATAGGCGCTTTACAAGTACCTAGGTTAGTCAATCTCATAGAGACAGGAAGTAAAATGGGGTTGCCAGGAGTTTGGAGAAGGAGCGAAAATGGAGAGTTATTGTTTAAGGGTTATGGAATATCTGTGTTGGATAATGAAAAAGTTCAGGAAGTAGGTTGAGGAGACAGTTGTACAGCAAAGTGTATGTACTAGTGCTACTGAATTGAACACTTAAAATGCTTATAATGGTAAATTTTAAGTTGTACTTGACCATAATAAAGCAAACTAACCAGCATGAACAGTACTATTCCAACTGCAGATTATCAGGGAAAGAAAAGAATAGCACCTCAGAAGAGACATCTCTTTTCAGATCCAGGTGGGAGGTGGTAATTGCAAAAAAAAAGCCCAAAGGCTGAAACAGTGGAGGCTGTCCCTTTTTAGTAGAACCGGTTAAGATGCTAAAAGAGAAGGTAAACTTACATTGCAGTTTGATGAGCCATCGAATGTTGGGTAAGAACCGTCTGGCCAGTCAGTAGGGTCCAAGGCAGTGGACTGCCGGTGCTGGGCCTCGTACTCCTTGAGCTACAACAAGAGAAAACGGAAGACTGAGACGGAAATAATGGCCCAGACTGTCTACCAAGCAGCAGATAGAATACTCTGGGCACCATCTTCACACCACTGTTGGTGACCAAGTGCCAGCCAAAGGCAAAAGTCCCCAAACAGAAAGAAGATACAAGCCCGGTCTTGAAGGTTTGCATCTAAATGAAACCAAGAGACCCAACGGACTCCTTGTATTCAGTATTCCAAAAAAGAACCTTGACTTTTCCTTCTCCAACACCCTCCAACATCAAGACTCATCTCTCTCAGTTTAACTGGAAGTCTGATAACAGAAATTGTCTGTAGTCTGGCCTCTGGATTACCTCTCCTTGTAGAACACACAAGGTGTAGACTTGGGATATTTTAGTAAAACAGAGGTGGAAGCCGGAAAGTGATTTTTAAAAACTGCTTGCGTGTCCTGACTACCTCGAATTCAGTTCAATGTTATCATCTAACAAATGTTATAGGATTTATTTGGTATTCTCTGGATGAGAAAACAATATATTTTGAATAGGTTCAGAGACATTTAAAGTTTTACAAATGAGGTATTACAGAAAATTAACCTGGCAGAAGTAGATGAACGCACTTTCTGAATGGCAGTGTGAGAAGTTCCAGGTGCTTTTCTAAAACAGAATTTAGCTATCTGCATGATACATAGGTTCAGAGACATTTAAAGTTTTACAAATGAGGTATTACAGAAAATTAACCTGGCAGAAGTAGATGAACGCACTTTCTGAATGGCAGTGTGAGAAGTTCCAGGTGCTTTTCTAAAACAGAAATTTAGCTATCTGCATGATACAATTAAGTTGTCACTGCATTAAAATTCTGTTATAAAGCAGTTTTTAGATACAAACTTGGCTCAGTTCAGTCACTTAGTCGTGTCCGACTCTTTGCGACCCCATGAATCGCAGCACACCAGGCCTCCCTGTCCATCACCATCTCTTGGAGTTCACTCAGACTCACATCCATTGAGTCCGTGATGCCATCCAGCCATCTCATCCTCGGTCGTCCCCTTCTCCTCCTGCCCCCAATCCCTCCCAGCATTAGAGTCTTTTCCAATGAGTCAACTCTTCTCATGAGGTGGCCAGCGTACTGGAGTTTCAGCTTCAGCATCATTCCTTCCAAAGAAATCCCAGGGTTGATCTCCTTCAGAATGGACTGGTTGGATCTCCTTGCAGTCCAAGGGACTCTCAAGAGTCTTCTCCAACACCACAGTTCAAAAGCATCAATTCTTCAGCGCTCAGCCTTCTTCACAGTCCAACTCTCACATCCATACGTGACCACAGGAAAAACCATAGCCTTGACTAGATGAACCTTAGTCAGCAAAGTAATGTCTCTGCTTTTGAATATGCTATCTAGGTTGGTCATAACTTTTCTTCTAAGGAGTAAGCATCTTCTAATTTCATGGCTGTAGTCACCATCTGTAGTGATTTTGGAGCCCAAAAAAATAAACTCTGACACTGTTTCCACTGTTTCCCTTAAGACGTTGATAAAATCACGGTCCATGAATCAAGACACCAAAACCAGAAACAATATGACCTGACAGCCCAGGAGATGGTATGAGGACTGTCCTTTACCACTGGAGCTATGTGGATGTAGCAAAGCCATTCTATTAGAAAAAAGGCAAGCTTCTAAAGCCTTATTTCCACTTTGAAATTTTTCTCTGTGCACACTTGTGACAGGAAATGGACTGGGAAAGGCAGACAATATTAACAAGTAAGGGTTCCTAAATAGCTTAACCTCCCTGTGCTTTGGTTCCTTCACATGGAAAACGTGATGACAATAAACTGTCTCACAGGACTATTAGAAAAAGTAAGATAACACAGCAAGCTTAACACACTGAGCCCTTTGCAATAGACTTATGATGACGCTATTACCGGGCTTCCCTGGTGACTTAGATGGGGAAGAATCCGTCTGCCAATGCTGGAGACGTGGGTTCGATCCCTGGGTTGGGAAGATCTCCTGGAAAATGGAATGGCTAGCCATTCCAGTATTCTTGCCTGGAGAATTCCGTGGACAGAGGAGCTTGACAGACTACAGTCCATGGAACTGCAAAGAGTCAGACAACTAATTGACTAACATACACACTCTATTATCACCCTTGTGGTTTCAGGTAAAAGAGAGCTCAAAGTTCACATCAATTCTAAACATCTGAACTTCTGCTATTCAGGCACTTAATATTATTTTAACCTTTGTAGTATATTAGGGGGATTGATATGCTCTAATCTCTATAATACACTTAAGTGACACACTAGCATGTTCTTCCTTTCTAGAAGTGCATTATTCTTCCTGTATGAGCAAAACAGCTGCCTTCTGAAAAGGGGGGTTATCATCTGCTTTTCAGGGTCCCTGCCGTACTTTACTCAAATTAGCCCCAAGTTCCCTGAGCACTAAATAAGCAGTTCATCTTTAGGAAAACAAAACGAAGTTCTCCCCAGTTAATCATAAACAGACAACATTTTTCTTTTGCTATCTGTCCATTTCCATCATTTATCTTGGAGCCTAAGAGTACATGTGCTTCTTCTTTCTTTAAAAAAAAAAAAAAATCATTTGTTGGTTGCATGGCTTGTGGGATCTTAGTTCCCCGATCAGGGATTGAACTCAGGCTCTTGGCAGTGAGTGCGTAGAGTCATAACCACTGCACCACCAAGGAATTTCCCGTGTGCTTCTGATAAACATTCAGATTTGTGCTCTCTCTAAATTTACCTTGATTTTTAACTTCCTAACTTAAAAAAAAAAAAAAGAAGATCCTTAACATTTTACAATGAAAAAATCCTGATTATTATTTACCTAGTTAACTCTTTTATAATCCACTCTGCTCCCAAAGACGATTGATGATGTTCATTTGAGAAACATGTGTATTTTAAAGCAAAGTTATGGAGCTTTACTTTAATTCTGGGAGTTTTTAAATAATGGCATTTTTAAGTGTGTGTGTGAGCGTGTGTGTTGGTGTCTGTCTGTCCATCTGTCTATCTCAGGAGGAACCTTCACATCCCCTTTTCCCAAGTTTCGTAGTTTTCTCATGCTTGAAGTCTATGACGTGATGTTTAGAGGGATGGCCATCTGTAACAGGTAATGCTTATCCTGTTGTAAAGACTTTCAAGGTGAGCAATTCTAAAATGCTCCCAATTCAAAGAGTGCTTACTATAAAGAACATTTATATTTAATCCAAGTCTCCTCCAGCTGCAATCTTCACTCATTTCCTTTTATTCTCTCCTCAGTAGAGATGAAAACAAAACTGTTGAGTACATCCTAAAGATGGACTGTTTAGTAATCCTTCATATACTTGAAGACAGTGAATAAGTTCTTTTTTGCTTCTTTTCTCAGATAAATCCTTTCCAATTTCAGCCCACGAGACCTATTTAAAAAAAATCCTCAATCACTTTGTTGCTCTCCTATGGCCTCTCTTATGAGCCTTTAGCTGCCCACATTCCTATGATTGATGTGCAAGAGCGGCTACAAGGAAATGATTCAACAATATATGTGGGTTCTCAGCTTATAATCTCATGCTCTGGTATACCAGATGCCCAGACTCCCTTAAAAAAAAAAAAAAAAGAAAGAAAAGAAAAACACTGCTCTCCAATTTCCCAGTTACCATAGACATGGACTCAGGCATATACCCTTCTCAGGAGAACTATCCATGGTCAACAGTTTGAAGGAACTATTCAGTTAAAAAAAAATATAAAAATCGTTAAGTTAAGCTGCTGTCTTTTTAAATCACATACTGTTTACATAGAGTTAATTCATAAACTTCATTAACTGCTTTTGCAACTTACAGTGGTGTTTCACATATTAGTTCCTTGCAGCCTTTTTCATTTTTATCTTTGTATTGATAACTGGCAGAGAAGACAATGGCACCCCACTCCAGTACTCCTGCCTGGAAAATCCCATGGATGGAGGAGCCTGGTGGGCTACAGCCCATGGGGTCACTAAGAGTCGGATACAACTAAGCGACTTCACTTCCACTTTTCACTTTCATGCATTGGAGAAGGAAATGGCAACCCACTCCAGTGTTCTTGCCTGGAGAATCCCAGGGACAGGGGAGCCTGGTGGGCTGCCGTCTCTGGGGTCACACGGAGTTGGACGCGACTGAAGCGACTTAGCAGCAGCATTGATAACCGGGTTTTTGGGAAGGTGAATCATGGACATATTCTTCACAGAGGGTAAATACTCATCAATCAGATCAAATCCATATAAACAAAGCACCGTGGGCCAAACTGTACTCATTTGAACATAGGCAAAATTTTCCCCGATATGGTGCTAGTGGTAAAGTGTCCTGCCAGTGCAGAAGACTAAGAAACACGGGTTCAACCCCTGGGTGGGCACGATCACCTGGAGGAGGGCATGACAACCCACTCCAGTAATCTTACTGGAGAATGCCATGGACAGAGGAGCCTGGCAGACTGCTGTCCATGGGGTCACAAAGAGTCGGACACGACTGAGTGACTAACACTTTCACCTTCACTTTAATGTTGCCCCGATACAGGAACACTGGGTGATGCACCCAGCCCAGACGAGAGGAAACCTTCTCTCCTGCCACTGGGCTGTCCTGTCACAACTAACGTCTAGACATTCTACCTAGGGGTCTGTTTTTGCCCCTAACCTTCCAATCATAAGAGTGCTTACTATAAAGAACATTTATATTTAATCCAAGTCTCCTCCAGCTGCAATCTTCACTCATTTCCTTTTATTCTCTCCTCAGTAGAGATGAAAACAAAACTGTTGAGTACATCCTAAAGATGGACTGTTTAGTAATCCTTCATATACTTGAAGACAGTGAATAAGTTCTTTTTTGCTTCTTTTCTCAGATAAATCCTTTCCAATTTCAGCCCACGAGACCTATTTAAAAAAAATCCTCAATCACTTTGTTGCTCTCCTATGGCCTCTCTTCATGAGCCTTTAGCTGCCCACATTCCTATGATTGATGTGCAAGAGCGGCTACAAGGAAATGATTCAACAATATATGTGGGTTCTCAGCTTATAATCTCATGCTCTGGTATACCAGATGCCCAGACTCCCTTAAAAAAAAAAAAAAAAGAAAGAAAAGAAAAACACTGCTCTCCAATTTCCCAGTTACCATAGACATGGACTCAGGCATATACCCTTCTCAGGAGAACTATCCATGGTCAACAGTTTGAAGGAACTATTCAGTTAAAAAAAAATATAAAAATCGTTAAGTTAAGCTGCTGTCTTTTTAAATCACATACTGTTTACATAGAGTTAATTCATAAACTTCATTAACTGCTTTTGCAACTTACAGTGGTGTTTCACATATTAGTTCCTTGCAGCCTTTTTCATTTTTATCTTTGTATTGATAACTGGCAGAGAAGACAATGGCACCCCACTCCAGTACTCCTGCCTGGAAAATCCCATGGATGGAGGAGCCTGGTGGGCTACAGCCCATGGGGTCACTAAGAGTCGGATACAACTAAGCGACTTCACTTCCACTTTTCACTTTCATGCATTGGAGAAGGAAATGGCAACCCACTCCAGTGTTCTTGCCTGGAGAATCCCAGGGACAGGGGAGCCTGGTGGGCTGCCGTCTCTGGGGTCACACGGAGTTGGACGCGACTGAAGCGACTTAGCAGCAGCATTGATAACCGGGTTTTTGGGAAGGTGAATCATGGACATATTCTTCACAGAGGGTAAATACTCATCAATCAGATCAAATCCATATAAACAAAGCACCGTGGGCCAAACTGTACTCATTTGAACATAGGCAAAATTTTCCCCGATATGGTGCTAGTGGTAAAGTGTCCTGCCAGTGCAGAAGACTAAGAAACACGGGTTCAACCCCTGGGTGGGCACGTCACCTGGAGGAGGGCATGACAACCCACTCCAGTAATCTTACTGGAGAATGCCATGGACAGAGGAGCCTGGCAGACTGCTGTCCATGGGGTCACAAAGAGTCGGACACGACTGAGTGACTAACACTTTCACCTTCACTTTAATGTTGCCCCGATACAGGAACACTGGGTGATGCACCCAGCCCAGACGAGAGGAAACCTTCTCTCCTGCCACTGGGCTGTCCTGTCACAACTAACGTCTAGACATTCTACCTAGGGGTCTGTTTTTGCCCCTAACCTTCCAATCACTTACTTAAATCCATTAACATTACAAAAATACATTGCACAACAACAACAAACTACAACTAGCAACAAATCAGGACATAAGTTATTAGATCCCTCCTAACAAACCCAAGAAAAATTACACCTTCGTAGTAAGTCAAGACCAACCCTAGAAATTTCTCACAGGGGCCACATCACCATCTTGCACACACAGTCTCAAGATTGAATTCCTTGAACTGTAACTAGGCTGTGCAGTATTATCTAAAGCGTGGTAAAATGATCACAGTACATTAATTATACTGTGCATTTAACTGTGTCTGAATAGCAGCATGTAGACTCATGATAAAAATAATCTAAATCTTTGAAGCATATATCAAAGTACACTAGTGTTTAAGGAACTCTGGACCGTGTTCCATGTGCCCCAAGGGCTGTGCAAGTCAGTGCCCTGAATACCACAGATATTTACTGCTAGTTTATGTAAACTTTTAAGGGGCATAACTTTAGAAAATTCAAATACAAAAAAATGAATTGGAGGAGCTAATTATTAACATTATTTTCCAAGTTCCTCCTTAGCTATGCTGAATGTGAAAACACATAAAAAATTTTAAATGCAAATATTTTAACCTCTTGCAGAATGTCTTATGAAACAGAATTAGACAACTCTCTGAAACAGATTATAATAATTCTTTAGTAACAGAAAAGCGTTAAATACCTATAGGTCTTTTAGTCTCTGACTGACAGTGGAAGAGACACATGTATGATGTCAAGAAAGACCATTCTTACCATGGTCATTACAGGAGGTCTAACTCCTTTTTTTTTTAATATTTATTTTTATTTTAGTAACAGAAAAGCATTAAATACCTATAGGTCTTTTAGTCTCTGACTGACAGTGGAAGAGACACATGTATGATGTCAAGAAAGACCATTCTTACCATGGTCATTACAGGAGGTCTAACTCCTTTTTTTTTTAATATTTATTTTTATTTTAGTAACAGAAAAGCATTAAATACCTATAGGTCTTTTAGTCTCTGACTGACAGTGGAAGAGACACATGTATGATGTCAAGAAAGACCATTCTTACCATGGTCATTACAGGAGGTCTAACTCCTTTTTTTTTTAATATTTATTTTTATTTTAGTAACAGAAAAGCATTAAATACCTATAGGTCTTTTAGTCTCTGACTGACAGTGGAAGAGACACATGTATGATGTCAAGAAAGACCATTCTTACCATGGTCATTACAGGAGGTCTAACTCCTTTTTTTTTTAATATTTATTTTTATTTTAGTAACAGAAAAGCATTAAATACCTATAGGTCTTTTAGTCTCTGACTGACAGTGGAAGAGACACATGTATGATGTCAAGAAAGACCATTCTTACCATGGTCATTACAGGAGGTCTAACTCCTTTTTTTTTTAATATTTATTTTTATTTTAGTAACAGAAAAGCATTAAATACCTATAGGTCTTTTAGTCTCTGACTGACAGTAGAAGAGACACATGTATGACGTCAGGAAAGACCATTCTTACCATGGTCATTATAGGAGGTCTAACTACTTTTTTTTAATATTTATTTTTATTTATTTGGCTGCATTGAGTCCTAGTTGTGGCATGTGGGAACCAGTTCCCTGACCAGGGATCGAACCCAGCACCCCTGCCTCAGGAGCACTTAGCCACTGGACCACCAGGGAGTCTAAGCCACTGGACCACCAGGGAATTCCCAGAGGTCTCAATCTTGATGTTGCTTTTATACAACGATCAAATAAACTTAGATCCTGGAGCTGATCATAAGCTAAAGGAGGCAGATCCTTGGTTTTTCTTGTTTTGTCTCTGGCTAAAAGGGAGCCCATCCAGATGCTAGAAGCCAAGAGCATATCTTGCGTTGCCAAGAGCCGGCCAACAAGGTTCCCTGCTAATTCATCGTCTATCAAAGGACACTCACCGTTGTGTGCAAAATCTAATAAAGTTTGGAGAAAGGTATCAATATTTTCTTCAATCTGTTTCTGGATTGCCTTATAGAAAACATTCTTGATGTCTTGATGGGCTCTGTTCTGTAGGCAAAGGCAGCCAGCGTGGCAACAGCCAGGCTCCAGGGCTAAAACCTCCATCCAGGTCCACACAGCTGTGCCACCTTTTCATGAAGCTGACTCCTGGTTTGACTCCATGTAAACAATGGCTAGCTGATAAAGGTATCAGCTCAGAAAGAGCATCTGATTTTTTTTCCTCCCCAACTTTGAAAGCATTCTTCTGTTTCCTTTTCAATCACAGTGGCATGCCCCCTCAAACTGACTGTGTTGTAACTTTTGGCTGTGTGACTAAGTCGCGGCTTTCAACATTTTCTTCTGCTCCAAGAAAACTGAGTTCCATGCATCCTATGCAACTCTCTGGCCAAACACAGATGCTGTCAGGATGAATGCAGACAGCTTCTGCATTCAGAGTTTCCATTCTATGACACGCAAGCCATGTAACAGCATCATTCCCCAGACACTAAGCACACATCTTGCCCCCCACGGTAAAATTAATATAGGTCTGTGTTTCTCACATGCATTTTCCAGGAATCCAACTGGACTTTTTCCAGGTGCTATCACACTCAAGGAATGGAACAGGAGAGAAGATGTATGGTGGACGAATTGCCTCAGCTAGGTTGGGTGGCTAAAGGTGGGGTAGGGCAGCAGGAGACCAGACTGAGGGTGAAGGGGAGGCAAAGGTGATCAGCAGCATGGACAGGATGTTGTCACTTGTCCCCTTCTTCATCACTGCCCCAGCACAGCTTCAGTCCACCAGGGATGCTGGCGGTTGAGATCACCCCTGCTCCTCTTCAACAGAGCGAGAGAAGTCGGCAGGTGGGCATCTGGTCTCCCACGACAGGTCTCCCACGACAGGTCCCACCTCCCACTGCCCTTAAGCGTTTTTTTCCCCTAGCATTGTCTCAGCGACATATTAAAGGTTTTTTTAAATTACTGATGGGTTGGGTATTCTATAAATTTAGTTGGGTTTTCCTGATGGCTCAGCAGTAAAAAATCTGCCTGCCAATGCATGCAACCCAGGTCTGATCCCTGGGTCAGGGAGATTTTCTGGAGAGGGAAATGGCAACTCACTCTAATATTCTTGCCTGGAGAATCCCATGAACAGAGGAGCCTGGCAGGCTACAGTCCATGGGGTCGCAAGTGTCAGACACGACTTAAGTGACTAAACCACCTCTCAGTATGTTTGTCACTATTTCAAGGTTTCACACCTTCAAGATTCTGTTTAATGGTAAAGTCATACCTCATTCAATGATTCCTTAGTGACTTGAAATTCTAAATCTGCCAAATTTATGACTTGTTTACCATGTGAACCAAGTATTCAAAGTCAAAGTCAAGAATTAATCAGTCAGTTAGTTGGGCAACAAAGTGGGAAATCTCTTAGGAATTGCTATCTTGATATCATCAATGCTACTCCAGTGTCCTAAAGCCTTCTTTTAATGCCTAATTTAACTCAGAGCAAAACAAAAACAAAAACAGAAACAAAAACAAAACACAATAAACTATAATTTATATCTACTTAGAAATGAAAGCAAGCAAAAGTTTAAGGTTTAGAGATAAAGCTTGTCTTTTTATTCAAAGCTTAATTTGTTGAAGGTTTCTTTTAGAACTAGTGTTTATAATGGCTGCATTTAACTTTTCCTTGGTGTTTATTGAGTAATCTATCATTATCAGTCTATCCATTTACCCTTTGATGCCCCTGTCCTAGTCCCTTTGAGCTGCTATAACCAATCACCATAGACTGGGTGGCTTATAAACAACAGAAATTTCTCATAGTTCTGGAGGCTGAGAAGTCCAAGATCAAGGAGGTGGCAGATTTAGTGTCTGATGATTCCTGACTTCCTGGTTCACAGACAGCATGTGTCCTCACACAGGGGAAGGGGGTAAAGGAGCTCCCTGTGGCCTCTTTTATAAGCTCACTAATCCCATTCATAAGGGCTCCACTCTGAAGAGCTAATCACCTTCCAAAGGTCTCATCTTCAAATTAGGATTTAATATATAAATTTGAGGGGGTTGGAGAGAGAACAAAAACATTTAGTCTATAGCCATCCCTCGACATTCTTCAATGTAAGGCAGTCAGGTGCTCACAAATGTCAACCAAACATCGCACTCTTACCCGAGCGAGCGCTTCTTCGATGGTGATCATCTTTTCCTTGACCATCATCATCAGCTGAATCCGTTCCTCATCACTCATCGTTATCTCGCTTGCAACGTAACCCACATCTTCTCCTAGAGATGGAAGCAGAAAAACAGTAAGAATGAGACAGATAATCCAAAGATAAAACAGGATGCCAGTCCTGACTGCGTGTCATCTAGGACTCAAGGATGTGATTCAGGACCCTGTTCTTCATGGAGCCACAGGAGCAGGAATGCACTGCATCTGGGGAAGCCAGTGGACCCATCTCATTGGAAAACAAGCTCCAAGAACATATGGATGTTACCATGGAAACAAATCCTTCAGAATGATCAGAGTTTTGTGACAGAGGGTATAGCGGAGGAGGAGTTTTAGAAGAAGACTAACAGAGAGTCTGGAGTGACCGCTCAGGCAGAGACCCAATTTAAAGATCCAGTTAGAGGGGACAAGCACTCCAGGCCTCCTTCAGCCAAGGGTTCTCCGTGTCCTTCCATTTCAAACATTAACAAGAAGAACATGCTTGTATGGAAGATGGGAAGAGAATCCTCTTTCCAGACAGAGAACTTGAAGGTCACATGTCTGCCGCAGAACAAAGCTCACAGCCTAGTAAAAGCCTGTGGAGTGTGTTAGTCACTCAGTCGTGTCCAGCTCCTTGCATCCCTGTGGACGGTAGCCCGCCAAGCTTCTCTTTCCATGGAATTCTCCAGGCAAGAATACAGGAGTGAGCAAAAGCCTCGATTTCTATAAAACAGTTTGACTGGCGTTCCTCAGGGGACATGCACAAGTAACTATAATCACAGGCGTGCAATAGTTTCAGCTCATTGGAAGGAAGGTACTCTCCATGTGGATATCCGCAAGTGCCACTGTCATAAATACGTTTCCACCCTGTGAGGGGAACTCAACTTCCAGTTTGGAACTCAAGGCAGCCAGAACTGCAGAGGGAAAGCATCCTTTGGCAGAGTTTTCCTGAAAAGCGAACATAGCCATCTGCTCTAATACGAGAGTCACGTTGGCGTAGGTGCCTCTGATCAGTGCGTGGGGAGGTTACGTCAGGCGCAGACACACAGTCACATGTAGCTGGAGTGCTTACCCCTCACCTTTCTCCTCCACCACGTCTTTCCCACACACACATCACCACCGTCGGTGTCGTCAGGATGCTGGGCTACGACTAAACGAGTCTGGCTGCAGACTTGTGGGAATGCCTCGCAGTCAGGACCTACCCTGGAATTTATGTTCCCCTGTGTTTCCTTATCTCATTTCCATTTTGTAATCAATCAGTCCAGAAACACCGCTCAAGTTCCCTTCGCCATTCGGTCCCTTGTGCGAGAAGAGTGATGGTGTGTGCCAGGTAAAGGGAGAGAGAGCCTTGGCGGTGATTCATTTTACTATCTGCAACGCCTCCAGTGGCGGAGGGAGTTGCTTGGGTTTAAAAAGAAATCCACGTGAGCCGATGAACTGTTGGCTTCTTCCCTCCGTCTCTCTCCTTTTCTTTCTTTCTAAATAAGACTTTGTTAGAATCTGGGTTTACTTTGAATCTCAAGTGATGCTGGGTGTGTCCCCAAAAGGAGAAACTTGGAACGCTTAAGAATAACTCCCTTAGCAAGACAACTTAAATAAGCGCCCTGAAGACTGCCAAGGAACCCAGGTGTGGCCCCTGGCATACAGGCAGCCCGTGTTTCTCGTTTCCGTGTGTATGAATAACTGTGTATTCTGCACAGGGTAGGACCCTGAGATTTTGTGAAAGAAAAGTCGTGCCAGTGGTGAGCAACTAAAAATGCTCATTTAATGATAACCTTATCCAGCCAGACTGGAATCTGGAAGTAGCTCTGTTTCCCTCCCTGTCTGAATGCTGGAGAAACATAAATTATATAACTGGGCCTCAAAGGGATGACATATTTACTTACTATATAAACAACAACAAAAGACACGGCCAAGAGGAGGGCAAGAGTCCCTTCACAAAGCAGCCCGGGCAAATTCCCATGATGTCAGCCCATTAGACAGAGTTTCCAGGGGCAAAGCCCCATAACTGTCCCTGCCACAGAAAAGCATCAGAGTTCAGAAGACTGCAAAGGCCCCAAGTGGCAGGGCAGGGGGGAGGGTCCAAAACTAACAAACGCTAAGACTTTCTAGACCCTTTTAGGGCCGATCTTGGCCAGGAAAGATCTCCCTGAGGTTGATGTGATTGAGAAAAGGAAAGATTTGGTCTCTGCTGTCAGATCTATGAACAGAAAGGGCTGTGAACTCTTTCCGTTTTGTTTTCTTTGATTTAAAAAAAAAGCAAAGAAAAAAGAAAACCCATAGGGATGAAATCTTAAAGTAATGATGGGAATGTCAGAAAAGCTGAACAGTTTCTGGGCACACGCAATGACTTATTCTAACTTACAGCATCCATTTAGATTAGCAGCCCAAACGTCTTAACATTTTAGAGCTGAAAGGACCTACTGTCCGCCAGCTGTGTTACAGTACCTTTTGAAGTCTGTCTCATTATTCCTTTCTGATTCTTTCGGAAGTTCTGCCAGAAATACTTATTTTTCTTCTTCCAATCTCCCTTTCCTTTAAAAAAAAGGGGAAAAAAAGGCATAAGCAATAAATTCATTAATAACCAAAGTAACCTTTTCCTTACAATTCAAAGCTTGTCAGAATACTTTGATTTCACAAAAAAGACAGTTCTCTTTCAGTTTTGTGAAAAGACTTAGAAATGCCTATAAAGTTGTTTAAAAGAAATGCAAATTTCCTAAGAGCAAGAAATGGTACAATGGAGTTAAGATGAGAAACAAAGAAACATCAAAAAAAAAAAGGCAGGCAAAACAGGCATACTTATACTCACTTTGATGTCTGTTTAACTGCTGTGTCTAATTCTGCCTTGTCTTGTGGTATAGTTTTCCCCTTTGGTCTCAGCCACAGTGATTTCAACTGAACCACAAATAGGGTGCTTTAAAAAGTTGACTTTGTTTTGTTTTTATTTCTGTTGTTGATCTACCCTTGATTTTTTTTTTTTGGGTTATCCCAGCTTTGTGAAGAGAACAGAATGGTTGGTGGTGCTGGGCACACTGGTGAGTCAGGCTGATTTCACAGGTCTGTGGGGCTGACCCACCCTTTTCCTCTATGGTGTGGAATCGGTGTGGGTCTAGCTATGATGTAGGCAGGGTGTGAGTCCCACCTCTTTGATACCCAGGTTACCTGGTAAACTACCAACAGCTCACCCAGGGCACCATGATGAGAAAAGGAAACTGCCCCCTGCTGTGACATCTCTCAACTCAACACACCCCGCCCCCACCCTCAACACCTCCATCTTTCCCAGATGGCTCTGCGTGACTTTGATGTGAAACACAAATCACTGTCATGTCTAGACATTTTTCCTATCTGGTCAGCCTGTGATCCTCAGGAACATGTAATACCTTTTAAAAAGCAAGAGGAGAGGGGTCAAGAGAGGAAAAGGAAAGAACAGGGTGGCCCTTTATTCTTTAAAAATCAAATGAAGCAGCGGCAGCCCTATCTGTTCTCAGGGACGGGGCACACCCGAAGCTGCGGCTTCATCACCCGTTTGGGGTCCGGTTGCTCCATGGCCACTGGAAACAGGGCACCGTGGAGTGATGCGCTGCTGGCTCTCACGGTCTAGACTGGTGGTGCCAGGCAGTGTAGCACGAAGCAGACCCGTGGAAACCCCATGCCTGGGGCTCCCGTGCTAATTGGGCATCATTTGTCAAAGAAGGATGCCCTCACTACATTCTGACAACCCCCAGGACCACTGGAGGGAAACCAGAGCCCACTGGCCTGAGGCTGCCTCTGTTCTCAGCATCTGGAAGGCCCCTGCTGCCTTTGGGCTAAACACGACAGCAGGTATCAGCCATGAAAGGTGGCAGCAGAAACGAGATTAGTAATACCTCTCTCTCGGGCAGTCTCGGAATAGGATATTTTTCTTGTAAGCTATGCTTCCCTGATGGCTCAGCTGGTAAAGAATTCGCCTGCAGTGCGGGAGACTTGGCTTCCCAGAGAAGGGAACAGCTGTCTACTCCAGTATTCTGGTCTGGAGAATTCCATGGCCTGTACAGTCCATGGATCGTAAAGAGTCAGACACAGCTGAGTCCATTTGGTGGATGAGAAAACCGAGGCTTAGAGAGACAAGCAACTTGCCCAAGGTCTTAACTAGGCAGCTGGTAGAGTCATGATTCAAATCAAGGTCTGACTTCAGCATTTATGCTCCTGATTATGACTACTTTGCTAGACTTTCTTGGACTGAAACAGAATAAAATGTGACAAAATCAGAAAAGTTGATTTTATAACCAAGGAAATAAACTATAGAACACCTAAATTGTGCATAATCTTTCATTCAAAAGTTCCAAATAGAAGGATTTACCCTAAAGACTGGAGAAGGAAATGGCAACCCACTCCAGTGTTCTTGCCTGGGAAGTCCCATGGACAGAGGAGCCTGGTGGGCTACACACCATGGGGTCACGAAGACTGGGGCCTGACTGAACACCTGAGCACGCACCCTAAAGACATGATCATGGGGAGGCTCAAGGATTTTCACGGGCAGCAGCATTTCTCTATGATCGAGAAAAAGTTGCAAACAACTTACATGCCCAGCAAAGAAGAGACTGGCTGTCTGAATTATGGCACATTCAGCATGACAGATTACTATGCAGACTTTAGAATTTTACTTTAAAAGTACTCAATCATGTAAGGACACGCTCAGGATATATTCAGTTGTAGAAGATGATCCAAATTATGCTTTTTAAAATCCACACAGACACAGAAAATAAGGGAAAGCTGTCAAAATCTTAACAATGTTTATTTCTGGATGGAAGGGTTCTTCGTAGGTTTTGTGTGTTCACATATTTATATGGTCTATAAAGCATCAAAAGGAAATAATTCATTAGCAATGGTTAAACCAAGAAAAGTGGTACTGACCTACAGAGCTGTCTTCCGAGTTTGACTTATGGAGAGGATTCCTACAAAAGAAAAACAAGTGTGATTATCAAGGAACCTTACCTTCATGTGAGACCTGAAGACCTTCCTAACTAGTGAGACCCAGCATCAATCAGCTTAGCGGAGCCAAGGAAATTTCTACAGAATATTAACCAACAGCCTTTCCCAGCCATCTGCTGCCTTTCTAGAAACATGCTAATGTGGCACTTGTCAACACTAATTAAAGATTCACTCCAGGGTACGACCTATATTAAATGAAGGGAATGGACTTGACTGGGTGATCATTGAAGTATCTGTCATTTCTGTGAATCATTATCTATTTGCTAAGTTATTTCCATTAAAAGGTCCTTCAGGAAAAAAAAAAAAAAAAAGGTCCTTCAGGGACTTCCTTGGTGGTCCAGTGGTTACGAATCCAATTGCAAGGGAGGGGATGTGGGTTCAATCCCTGGTTAGGGAACTAAGACCCCACATGCAACGGAGCAACTAAGCCCACACCTGAGCGCCACAACAAAGATCCCCGCTGCCACAACCAAGACCTCACGAGTCAAATAAGTAAATACATAAATACTTTAAAAAGAAGTCTTTCATATAAATGGGAATGAGAAGACCAATGAGAGCACAGACCCAGCAGATGGGTAGTAATGAGAAGACAGTCCCAGTATATGAGTAAGGTGGTCATCTGGAGGAGAAGTCAGGAGGGTGCAGCGATCCAAGGATGACAAGCCACAGAAGACTGGAAGCCCCAGGTGGGAGCAGCCAGGATGGAGCGCCTCTGTCGCTTGCTGCCATCTGGCAAGTGTGCCACTGTCTCACTACATCTTCCAAAGTGCAAAGTGAAGGCAAATAACTCAGTGTTTTTAAAAAATGTGTCCAAGTTCATTAATACATGTCTGGGCATCTGATTTGGCCCATACCTTCCCCTTCCCAGGCTGCCAGTGTGTGAACCTGAAATGTGAACTTGGCCCCAGACCAGGTGATTAAACCTTTCTCCAGAAAATACACAGATAGGTGCCAACTTAAAGAAAGAAGGCAGGAGAACCAAAGAAAGTTCACACTGTTTTTTTTTCAAAAGGGAAAGAGCCGAGGTGGAGCAGCATCTCCCACCAGGTGGGTCCAGAGTGAGCGCTAAGCACAGTGTCCCTGAGTCTGCTGAGCAGGAAAGTCAGGAAGAAGGAACCTGCGTCAGAACACAAGCAGGGGAGCTCAGAGGATGTACACCTAAATCTCCCCTGCACCTATATCCACCCAGGGTGGAGCGCGGAGGCGGCATCCGGTGAAATACTCTTTAGTGTGAGAAGGGCAGAGTTCCACGGAAACAATCAGGAAGAGAAGTGTTGTGTTGGCCCCAAAGTTCACTTGAGTTATTCCATAATATCTACAGAAGAACCTGAGTGAACTTTTTGCCCAATACAGTAACCAGAAACGAACCTATAGAATTTAGTTGACCAGACAGGGGCTGGGGTCTTCCTCTCATGCAGAGCCCCCGTGACAAGGCAACTCTCTTTGGAATAACCGCATCGATGCTGGCTGACCGCTGACCGACATCTGAGAATGGAAGCACCTTCAGAGCCCAAGTCTGCGAGAAAAGTGTTTCTGACTAGCACAAAAGCCGGACTGACTCCTACTGTCCATGAGGGGACAGAGTTAAGAACAAAGAGCAGAAAATGGGAAAGGATTCGACTACTGAAGAGCTAGACTTGCAGCCGAGTTGCTCGCCCATACTACCATGCTGCCAACACAAAAAGACGTAAGGAAAATCTACCTTTTGACACATTTTTCCAGCTTTGGCTTCCAAAATACACTCTCTTCCTTCTGATCCACACAATAAATGGAAATACCTAAACAAACATTTACGTGAAAGGCTTCCATGAAACAACCGTCTCAAAGTTTCATTCATTCGGTAAAATGACTCAGTGTTGATGCTACTGTGGGTAAGGGACATGGACAATCATGGAGAAGCGGGGCTCACAATGGAGGGAGGGTGCCGAACGTGAATAAATACATGCAGAGAAGGAGAAGCAACAGCTGAAGGACGAGGGGACGAGGGGAGGAGGGGAGAGGGCACGTGGTGGGGGGAGTGAGAGGGACAGGAAGGAAGAGGAAGTGAGGAGAAGCCGCGAGCGAAGGGCTCAGGGTCACAAAAGGAGAAGCAAGGCAAATGCCAGCAGACAGCGAGTGAAGCGCTGGCTAGGTGAGTGGGGAATAAGGCAGGAAAATAATATCGATGCTGAAGGTTTTATTTCTTAAACTTTGGTGTTTTTTAAAAAATTTTATTCTGTTGCATTTGTAGCTCAGTCTACCTTACAGCAACCGGCCATGGCCAACCAGCAGGCTCTCTGGAGATGACCTCTGACGGCAAAGGACGCAGCATGCTGAGTTTCAGACTCGCTCTTAGGACTAGGCAAGTCCTGACCTAATGGCGTAGTACCAAATATTTCAACTATCCCTAGCTCTTGATAAACTAGTTAACTATGTAAGAAACTAAATATATATATATATATATATTTTCACTTTTTCTGAAAGAAATGTTTTCATGGAAGAATGGTCTAAAGAAATAGTAGTTTCTTTCCAATCCTTTGCTGATTTAGAATAATACGCTTTATTGAGTTGTAAGGAATTTTACCTGCTGTTTAATTCAACCCCAGTTTTGCAGGAAACCCTAGTCTCCAGAGGCATAAGGCTCCCTGCTGACTGGTTAGAGGCCAACAAGGAGCTGTACTGAGGCACTGTTAGCTTGGTTGTCTTTCCAAAATATACTCAAGTCTCCCTACCTGGATACAGCGCATATAAAGTTGTCTCAAAAAGTCAAGCGTTGATTTCTAATTTTTCAACCCATTTTTCCAAAATTCACATTACAGAAAAGTTATGTTCTCACTATTAGTTATCACAAAATAAGTCAATATTTCCCTCTCTAAAATGCTGACTTAGAACTTCATTATTTTTACATACTTTCTTCAAATTACCATGCATTTCAAATATTTATCCTTGGATTTGCATTTTTGATCTATTTATTACATGAGAGCTTCTCCTAAGCATCACCTGCATTTCCCTCAGAATGCCAGCAGGTGGCACTGTAGTTTCTATATTCAACTTGCTTATTGAGGCCGGCAGGAAGTGGCTGGCGGGAATTTTGTTTTCAAAATTTCACCAGTTCACGATCTAGATACTGGCCAAAGATAGCAAGCCAGTGCTTTCATAAGCATGAGGCTTCCCATCTCATCAATTTGCAAAGGGGCAAAATACCATCAAGTCAAGTTTAATTTGGATGCAGAGAATAGTCCCTGCAAACAGAAGCTGGCAGAGCAGCAGAGATGTAAAAACAATCCCATCTCCTTTCTCCTCGAAACTGACTGGAAAATTCATCCAGCAGAAACAAAATTCAATGAAGCCACCAAATTCCAAATTTGGATGGCAGCAGGTGAAAAGGGTTGTTTACTGATCTCCTGGTAGAAGAAATTAGTGCTCAGAAGTCAGTTCCAAAGAGACCTCCTTGTAAGACATCCTTCCAGCCAGATATTGCAGGTTTGAACACGGCAGCCTGTTTCCACCCACCACTGTCAACAGGGTAAAAAAGATGGGGACTTCCACAAAGATTCTGATGACTGGAAAGCAATTCGACTGTACTCTGAGAATTAAAGCATTTAATAATCACTGAGTTTTGCTTTTAATAAAGTCTCTGAACTCAGGACCTTTTTTTCCCCCCATCAATAACGGCTACTATTAGACTCCCAAACTGCTTAAGCGTAAATATTTTTCCTCAAGACCCGTAACTACTCTAGTTCTTCCTAAAGCCCAAATTCACTGAAGAAAATTCATAAGGAATGCATGAATTAGATTTTTTTTAAAATCAGCTTAAAGAACAACATCTCTAGAATTGAGCCAATTCTTTTCATTCTACTCTCCAATCATTAGCAAATTCTTTGTTAAGTTGCTTTTTTCCTTTTTTTCACTCATTCATTTATTCAGTGTTTCTTTCATTCCATAAATATTTATTAAGCTCTTGTTCAGCATCTAGCATACTCTGCGGTACTGAGATCAGAGCAGTAAACAAACAATGGGTAAGATCCCTGTTCTCTTGGAGCGAGGATGGGGGGAATGATCAACAATTGGGAAGAATTCTAGAAAGGATAGACAGAGAAGGTCTCTCTGAAGAGCTGACGGACAAGCACACACCTAGATGATACGCTGGCATGACACTGGCTCCCTCCAATGGGGAAGACTGAGTGGGGAAAGGAGAGAGGAGGAGGTGAGAAGCCTCCTTTGGCCATGCTCAGTTTCAGATGCTTATTGAACACCGCTGCAAAGGGGGATAGTTGGATATGCGAGTCTGAGTTCAGGGGACTCACTGAGGACTACAGATAAGCATTTAGAAGTCACCTGCATATTTAAAGCCAGGAGACCAACCAAACACAGTGAAGGGATGCTGACACAGAGCTCAGGAGTAATCTAATTTGTAGGGGTCAGGAAAAGAAGGGGAAGTGGGCAGTGGGACTTCAGGAGAGGGGTCAGTGAGGAAAAGGAAAGCCAGGGAAGTACACTTTCACCTTTTCTGGCTAGAAGAATAATACCAAAATCAACTTAACACAGTTTATACTGCTGCCTCAAATGCCAGACAGGGTAAATTTAAATTCTATATTGCTCTATTTTTCCACTGACTCTATCCCCTCACAGCAGAGAAGACGAGAAAGAGGAAACTAACAAAGGTCAAAATGAAATTCTTTATATTTGTTTACAGAATTCCACCTTGCCTAAGGACACACAGCTGGTCAGAGACATAACTGGGTTTTGAAGCTGTGTGCCCGAGTCCAAAGCTTCATCCAGTTCACTGAACATATTGCCTCTTATTTACATAAAGGAAATTCACATCACCTGATACACTGGCTTGCTTCTTGGGTAAATTCCTGGAAGACCCTCAGAAGGATTTATGAGGAGAGAGCATGCTTTCAACCCCAAATGTGAACAGGCTTATGGGTTTATTAGAACAAAGTATTTCAAAAACACTTATTCAGTTGTGTTACTACCACAGGGTCCTTCTGTCTGCTTCTGGAAGAAAACGAGGCCACATCATTGAGCTCAAACCCAGTTTCCTTCTGTCCATTTATATATAAATAGCCCAAGGTACCTCCAGGCAGAGACAGCTCTATCTCACTGTTACATACTTGGGCTGGCACGCCAGAAAGGTAAAACAAACGCCCATGCATAAAGGGATTCCTAAAATAGATTGCAGGTCTGTGTTTTGATGCACTGCCCAGAAACTTCATTATAACCAAACAGAAAGGAAAGAAAAACAGTTCTATCATCATTCCTAAGAAAGGACCATGTGTTATATGTTACTGGAAAACCTATACTTAAGAGACTTTAAAGGCTCCTTTATCTTGAGTCTCCGGAAATACACTTTCCCATTAGTTTATTTCCTGCTGGATTTTGAATCAGGGCTTTTGCTGTGTCTGGGTCCTTGCCTGCTTCATCCCTTAGCCTGCCAAGACAGTCCCCAAGCCAGGAGCAATTTTCCTCAAGACCCAGAAAAAGCACTGAGGCATCTGTGCTATGGAGTTGTACCGTGCACAGGAGAGGCTGAAGAAGGTAAAGGGGGTGAGGGTCTTTTCAGCAGTTAATATTTACTTTTGCTTTATTCTCTCTCTCTCTCTCTCTCTCTCTCTCTCTCTCTCTCTCTTTTTTGGCCATGTGACGCAGCTTGTAAGATCTTAGTTTCCCTGGAATGCGAACCTGGGCCACGGCAGCAAAAGCATTGAACAAGTCCTAACCACTGGATAGCCAGGGGATTCCCTTCTTTTGCTTTATATTTACCTTACTTAACCATAACAAACTTGGGACTTCTCTACTGTCCAGGTGACTAAGACTCTGCTCTCCCAAGGCAGACGGCCCAGGTTCAATCCTTGGTCAGGGAACAGGCACAGCTAAATAAATAAATGTAACAAATTACTCATATTCGTATTTTGCATATTTAGTGACAAATCAATGTGCATAAAATAGGTAATTCTTTAGTGTGATATTTCAGGTATCAAAGATACTTTTTCATATAGGAGCATTTCTCCTCTATTTAACTGAAATAAAATGAAACAAAATTCAGCTCATATTATCCACTGTTGGCCATGAAAATTTAAGGGTCATCCCTTTTCCTAGCTGTGGAGTGAGGACTAGAATGAGGCCTCAGACATGGAGGGTCCCCAGTGCTGGGTGCTCAGTCTTGAGGTTGGGCACAAATGCAGGGAGCAAGTACCTCCTTAAATTCTGTACCTTCTGCAATCTCTTGCTTTTCCCTCAGTGGGGCCCTTCCCGGCCCATCACTGCTGTATTTCATACACATGATGGAAATTAGCTTGCAAACCCACAGGATGGGATGGAAGGTAACTCTGCGGCCAAGCGACTGGCATCCTGTTAGCACTCCCTGAAGATTCAGGATCAGTGACAACGCCAGTGACAAGCTGTCATCCTGGCGAACACTCTCCATACGGGCTTCTCTTTCATGTCACAGTCTATTCCTGGCCTGTATTTTCTGGCTTTTTTGCTGAAAGGTCACCTTCCTAAGTGATCAAGGCAGGCGTATGAGGAACCAAGTCCAAGGCCGTGGCCGACACTGCACAGGCTTGGAGCTCACAGGCTCAGAAGTCAGGGACGCCTGTGATAGCGCTGCCACACACCTAGGCCGGGTGTTCCTTCTTCCCACGAAGTAAAGCAGTGTGATGCCAAACTGCACCCACTTAAGTGGGTTGTTAGGGGAACTACAGGGGGCCATGCATGAAGGGTTAGGACGGTGCCTGACCTCAGGTGAGCTCTCAGTGCACGTGCCCCTGGAGCCACCCCAGATGGCTGCACTTGGTCTTCGCAGACTACTGCCCATCCTCATCCCACCAAGCCCAGCCACTGCTCAGCCTCTACTCTAGACTCCAGCAGTTTCTGAGTCACCAAGGTCCCCCTTTTTCTATTTCTCTTACACTGGCGCTTGCTCAGTAGCTCAGTCACGCCCACCTCTCTGCGACATCATGAGCTGCAGCACACCAGGCCTCCGTGTCCTCCACTATCTTACATTAACTTCCCTCAAATAATTTGAATGGATGCAGTGATTCTTCTTCCCCTTTCAATTTCATTTTATACAAGCAATTCATGCTTTTCCTAGAATTAACAGAAAAAACCATCTAACACAACACTGCAAGTCAACTGTACTTCAATACAGTTTTTTTTTAATAATATTTCTTTATTTGGCTGTGCTGTGCTGGGTCTTAGTTACAGCATGCAGGATCTATGATGGTCATTGGGGCACGTGGGATCCAGTTCCCTGACCAGGGGTCAAACCTGGGCCCCCTGCTTTGGGAGCACAGTCTTAGCCACTGGAGCACCAGAGAAGTCCCTCCAATAGAGTTTTTAAAATTTTTTTCATATTTCCCCCCTGAAAATTTTAAAAACCCACAACAACTGAACAATACAATTTATCCTTTTTTTCAGCATAATGTAATTAACATTTGCTTACACTCTACTGTATTCCTTAAGCAATAAGAACTGTACAAATTTAGTTCCCTGTGATTTTGAGTAGATTTCAGTATGGATGCATAGCAAATCATAAGAAACACTCTGGACCCATTAATCATGTAACATTAACTCCTTAAAAGAAATGGCAGGGTTTCCAGGTTTATTAAGTGTGGATATTATCTCAAAGCAAGAATATTACCCAATCTTTCATTTCAATTTGAAGAGGATCTCTTACCACACAAATCAAATTCTCACACTTGGAAAGTGCTAGAAGAATATTTTGAAAAGTTTGAAATTTTCAGCTATAGGTTTGGGCCCTTTCAACTTTTCCTTCTTTATGTTATCTTTGGTTTTTAAACTGCCACCGGAATCACTATAGGTGAGCTTTTCCTTCCACACAAGATATCTCAAGAGGAGCATCTTACTCAGAAAAATTTCTAGAGGAAGACAAAGCCAATCCAGGTGCGGAACTTGATGTCTAATGACAATCATTTCTATTATCCCTCAATCCACTGCTAATTTTATTAGGTATGTGGAAGTTCTAGGTATTTAAACACGGTCTTTCCTGCTCCAAAGCAAGTGATTTTTGTTTTAAACACTAACTGCCCTCACGTAGTTAAAATGAACATAATGGCTTCTCTTCCACTTCTCAACTGCACTTTACAAAAGCAATTCATGTTTTTCTTAGAACGAAAAAAAAAAAATACACTAATGACTGAACAAGATGTCAACATGGAGATGAACTGGGCAGCTCACTGGTCTCTAATTGTGAATGCCGTTATCTCTAATGTCTGCCCTGAGACCACAACCCAGGAAGCCGCCCAGCACAAGGCCTCACAAGGTTCTGGAGCCCGACCGCCTTGGACAGCTCTAGCATTCACTAACTAGCAACCCTGGACCAGCCATTTAGTCCCACTAAATCCAAGTTTCAGAGTATGCAAAACAGACACACTAATATTATGGAACATACGGTCTTTCTAGAGGTTTCAGTGAACTGTGGCTTGCCCGGTATTGAGAACATGCTTGCACGTGACAAGCAGCACTGCCGAGAAGCCAGTGATCATGGGACTGTGTCCTCTTAAATTCCACAGCTACCCACACTCCCTGGGAGCACGTGGAGCCCGGGTGTCAGCACAGCCCTAGAAGATATAACTGGGATTTTACATCCTGGTATTTCTGGGAAAGCTAGTATTTTCACAGTGAAAAGAAATGACTCAGTTTTCATGTGTCTTTTGTCCTTTGCCCTCCCCCTTGTTCCTACCTGAAACATGGGCAGAATGCCCAAGCAGTTGTCATTTTACTATAAGGAAGAAAGTCACATACTAAGGATAGAGGAGTAGAGAAAATAATTCCTCAGAATACCTACCTCCAGATTACTTGCCATATGGGGGGGGGGCAAAAAATATACATATATACATATATATATATATATATATACACACACACACATATATAAATATACCCCTGTTGGCCTCAACACTGCAGACTTGGTTGTTAAGAAGTAAAAATGACAAACTTCTAAAACACATTGACGTGGGTTTACCAAGCACATTCATATACATTTCACTGGATTTCAAGCTCATACAGACCCTGAAAAGAACTAGCCCCACTATATAGATGAAGAGACTGAGGCCTGGCGCACTCATGGAAGTGACTTGTCCAATTGTATTAATTAGTCACAGAACTGGGGCTTAACCTCAGCTCTCCTAACATCAAATCCAATGTCCTTCCCACTAGAAACCAGATGCATAATACTGTGAGCCCAAAGCTAAGACAGCATGCATTTTCTCTCATTCCTGGCACTGAAGATGCAATTTAAGTTAGCAGCTTGGCCATAGAGAGTCGCAGTTCAGGTCAAGCTCTGACTTTTGATGTTTCCTCAATAGGCATATACGCTAAGCTGTTCAAAAGGAAAAGAGGGGCTTCCCTCATGGTCCAGAGGATAAGACTCCACACTCCTAATGGACAGGGCCCAGGTTTGATCCCTGGTTAGGGAACTAAGATCTCATATACCACAACTAAGCCTGTGCACTACAGCAAAGACTCAACATAACCAAAATAAACAACAAGCAATCTTAAAAATAAATAAAAAGATAAATTTTTTAAAAGATCTTGAACTTCGTCTTCACTCTCATTTTGGTATAACCAGTAAAAACGAATGCCTTCCTTTTATGGTCTCAATGTGACATATTTTATATTTTATTTAAGTCTTTATACCTTCAGAATTACTAGATTATTGTCAAAACCAAAATAAAACAGGATTATAGCACAGTATTTTCACCACAAAAGCTAGTTTTTTTTAAATAAAATAAGGAAACTATATATAGCTTTGCTTACATTTTTAATGGCTGCTATTTATTCTGTAAACTGGATACAATTATTCCTTCCTTTTGGTTATTTCCCCCTTTAAAATTTACTGCATATGTATAATAAGTATGTGGTCCAAGAAAGGCTTTTTTGCAAGGAAATGTGGTTGAGATCCGAGGCTGTCCGGATCAACAGGCATGCACCTGTCTGCTCCTGTGGAAGGACATTTGGTTATCACTGTGCACGATGCAGGCCCCCACTCAGGAGCAGGTGTGGAAATGGATTGCCACTCTGCCTGGTACGAGGTGCACACGGGGCAATTCACCCCAGCAGAGGCTGGCACGGTAAGGAAAACCGGCCTTTGATACTCTTTATCAAATTGGCATGGACCAGCGGAGAAAGCCAGGCTGCAAAGAGCTGGCCCCTACCAGCCAGGGCCTCAGGATGGGGAGAGGGAGTATGAGAGCAAAGGAGGCGGAAAAGAGGCTCCTCTGAATGGTCTCCTCGGTCTGTTTCCATGGCGATGGCTCCGGAAGCGGGTCAGAACTTTCTCAGTGGAAACAAATAGCAGCTCCCATTCACCATCACTCAAACCACGCTGGCCACACTGGCCACTGGGACGTCAGGATCTAGGGAGGGACGCGGGGGCCAGGGCTGCCAGCCTTTCTTCTGCTGGCTGCTCTGAGGCATGTCAGTGAAGCTGCCTCTGAAGGCTAAAGCTGAAGGAGCTGCGGGCATGCGGGGCCCTTTCTGGCCTCCTGATCATGTGCTGGAGGCACAGGGACCAGCCAACCCTCGGACAGGGCTGTGGGCGCTGCCCACCTGCCCTACTTCTCCTGGCTGGCAGCACAAAGGACTGGGTCCTCTCCACGGTGGCTGCCACCATAGCCTTTTTGATGATGCTGTTGTTTTCACTTTTAATTCCTTCGTGTGTGTGTGTGTGTGTGTGTGTGTGTGTGTGTGTGAGAGAGAGTCACTCAACCATGTCTGACTCTGTAATCCCCTGGATCATAGCTCGCCAGGCTCCTCTGTCCATGGGATTCTCCAGGCAAGAATACTGGAGTGGGTGGTCATTCCCTTCTCCTGGGGATCTTCCCCACCCAGAGATCAAACCTGGATCTCCCGTACTGCAGACAGATTCTTTACCCTCTGAGCCACCAGAGAAGCAAAGCTGATGAGACACAAAGCTGATGAAAATGGGAACTTAAGCTTCCCTGTCTTTCCAGATCTCACTTGTGTTAACTGAGGCATAACTGACAAATAACCTTATACTGGTTTCAGATACACAACACAGTGACATGATACCTGTATATATGGGTCAGGAAGATCCATTTCCTTGGAGAAGCAAATGGCCACCCGCTCCACTTCTTGCCTGGAGAATTCCATGGGTAGAGGAGCCTGGCGGGCTACAGTCCATGGGGTCACAAAGGGTCGGTACATATTGTGAAGTCATCACCACAATAAGTCTAGTTAACATTTGTCACCATTCAGATCTCATGTTTGAATCTCCTCATCTCTTCGTCACATCCTTGTACCCTCCACACTTGCAGCTACTAGGCAGCTGCTGACGTTTCCTCTGTACCCTGTCGTCCGCTGGCAGGTCTGACCCTGCCCTCGAATTGCTTCACATCCTTCCTCCTTTTGATTCACAGCTGTGTCTGAAGTGACACACAAGCACCTGCCAGTGATGCACAAGCCCCAGGCAGCGCCACCAGAGACCCCGCGGCCACAGCCGGCCCTCACCGGCATCCTCTGAGCAGACCCCGGACCTGCTGGTGACCGAGACGTGGAGCAGAATCACGGAGATCCACCGGACTGACAGGAAGCCGGTTTGGACAGAGATTCATAAACCCAAGCTGGCTGCCTGAGGACCCCTGGGAAACTTGTGACAGGCTCCACATTTGGGGAACTGAATTCACTGGAGCTGGGCAAGGCCTGAGGGTCTGTCTTCAGCAAACTCCCCAGCTAGCTCTGATGTGGGGATGTGCTTGGATCCCCCCAGGCTAACCTAGGAGAGTGTGGAATCTCCTCCTCCATCCTCCAAAATGCAGAAAGCCATAATCCCAGTGAGATTTTCAGAAAAGAATACGGAATATACTGAAATAAGTGGCCAGGAGGCTTCAAGGGTTACCCTTCTGCGAGGTTTTGTTTGGAGAAAGCTTTTAGACAAGGCTGAGGGCAGGGTCCAGCCGGACTCGGGGAGCTGCGGTGAACTCGTAGTCTGTCAGCTGAGCTCAGCTGGATCACGTTTCCCCAAAATCCCTTCACCGCACGGTTCTGGGTCAGTGCGATGCTTCGTGTGAGATGCAGAAAGCAGAAGCAGAAGCGGCTTTCTCTCTGGGCCCCAGGGGCAGTGCAGGGCAGGGGGCCCTGAGCTGGGGCTAACGCATGTGGCAGCGTGTTCCCCTGGGTCACTGGGTAGCAGATGGGCTGCAGGGCTTGCATTTCTGCCCAGGGTCTCTGGTCCTGGCCTGTGACTTGTCTTCCTCCCAAGGAAGGATGCCAGCAGCTCCTCCTGCAGGTTCCTGACGCTGGAGGATGGCTGGGTGGTGGTGAGGATGGCTGGGTTTCAGCCCATCCTTGTAGGTGGCCATCTGTCCTCTGTCCCCAGTTGAGCTGACTTCAGGCCACAATACTGGACACTGAGGGACAGCCTCACTGGACTGTGGACAGACACAGTAAGTCCAAAATGCTAGAACAATGTGATCACAATGCGCTGCCCTGCAGGGGTGGACCGTCCCTCCTCCAGGCCCTATGCGTTGTACCCACAGGGTACCCACCTCACTGTGTCGTGTCTCCTTCAGGTTGTCAGAGGACAGCGACCTTCCCTAGCCTGTTCATCTTCCCAGGGCCAAGCATATGTGTCCAGACAGCAGAAATGCGAAAGGCGTTTATTCAATTAAACGTCATTTGCCGCCTAGCCCATCGCTGGACCTCATAATGCGTCCGCCGTTACGAGGTCCCTGTGGTGGAGTCTATGATAAAAGGCCTGAGGCTGGTGGATCAGCAGGTCTGGATTCCACCTCTGCCTCACTCAGAGTTCATAACCATGACATGCCGTGCCTCCTAGTCTTTCCTGCTTCCTTACCTGCCAGCTACCAGTTACATTACAGTTTTGTTGAGAAGATTTACACACAAGTTACAGGCTTGCTTCCTCCCCTGCTCCTGCCAGGATGCGTGCTAAGTCACTTCAGTTGTGTCCAACTCTTTGCCACCCTATAGACTGTGGCTTGCCAGGGTCCTCTGCCCATGGGGATTCTCCAGGCAAGGATACTGGAGCGGGTTACCATGCCCTCCTCCAGGGGATCTTCCTGACCCAGGGATCGTACCCACGTCTCTTGTGCCTCCTGCACTGGCAGGCGGGTTCTTTAGCCACCTGCCAGGACAGGAATGCTATTTATTTACTGGTAGCCCCCTCCTCCCCCACTCTCCTCCCTGCCCCACTGTCCTGGGCACCTGTCCTGCAGGACAGACAATAACCAGCGGCCACTTCCGCATAGTAAATACCTCCTGGCAGTCGCTGGATGCAGCCCAGGCACATGGCCTGAAGCTGGGCACGTCAGCCAGAGAGGGTCACTCACCAGACGGAGTTCAGGGCCATAGAGTTTTTGGAGGGGAACAGCTGAGGAGGAGAATTCTGACACAGCTGCTTTTGCTCCGAGCCCCTGTGTTCTGGAATGCTGAGCCCCTCAAATATGCTGCGCGATGGAGCACACACGTGTGTGACACGGACCCACCCGCACAAACACATATTTCAGCACGTTGTGAGCACACGGGCTCTGTGAAAGCGGTGGCTGTCTCCCAGCCCTTCCCCTGCCCTCCCATCTCTGGGGCGCTGAAAGGGCAGGAGCTCAGGTAGGAGGGGCACAGGGTAAGTGGCTGTGGCCACCACGAGCTGCGTGTCCGACACCGTCTAATGCGATGGACGGTGGGAACCACAGGCACACTGTGTGCAGAGCCCCACCCTAATGCAGGGGGGTGTGTGTGTGGCTGGCAGTGGGGGCGGGGGGAGACACAGCGTGTACCCGGGGAAGGCATGGCACTGGGTATTTTGCACAACCACTCTCAGAAAGAGCTTTATCCTGCACATTTTATCAATTTGGAACCTGAGGTTTGGAGAATTTAACTCCCAGAACTAGCAGAGCTCAAATTCATATCTTGTGCAATTCATACCAAAGCTGACGTTAGCAACAGTGAACACAGAGTCCATGTAACGTTGGTGTGTACAGAGCAGGCTTTGCATTTGGTCAGAAAGGGAGAAATGGCCCAGGCTAGAAGGAATCTGGAGACCCTGACTCAAACTCACCACCATGTCCCTGGGAGCTGAAGCTGGAGGGCTGACCGTCACAGACAGACTGGGGGCCCAGGCCCTGGACAGATAGATGCATGCTTGCGAGCTAAGTTGCTTCAGTCATGTCCAACTCTGCAAACCCATGGACGGTAGCCTGCCAGGCTCCTCTGTCCATGGGATTCTTCAGGCAAGAATACTGGAGTGGGTTGCCATGCCCTCCCCCAGGGGATCTTCCCAACCCAGGGATCGAACCAGTGTCCCATGGCTCCTGCATTGCAGGTGGATTCTTTACCCCTGAGCCACCAAGGAAGCCTGGCAACTGGCTACTAGTCAATTAAAGCAAAAGAATATGGACTCCATATGCCTGTGCCTGGCTCCTGGTGCAGCCTATTTATTGGGTTGACCAAAAGGTTTGTTTGGGTTTTTCCACTACATCTCATGGAAAAACAGAAAGAACTTTTGGGCCAACCCAGTATTTTCTGAAACCTAAGCTTGCCGTCTGCCTATCTTCCCTGCCTGCTGAGCTCCAAGGACCAGACACTAGGAGCCCACGTCACCCTGGGTGCTGTTCTCACAGGCCACAAGTGCCTGCCGCCCTGTCCTGGGGGGACAGTGGGACATGGTGAGGCGCACCCCCCTGAACTGGGCAGAACTGACTGGTGAGCTGTCCTGAAGGATGGGCCTCCACAGGTTTTCTCTCTCCTCACACATGCACATTCCCCAGGGGACAAAACTGGTATTCCCCTCCCCACCCCACAGCCCTGCCACAAACAGGATGTGGAAACAGGATGCATTAGTCTCAGCTCCAGGGAGCACCGCTTGACCTGGATTTCTTAACAAACTCCCTGGCCTCATCAGCAATTCTCACTGCCTCTGTCTGGTCTGGGCTATGGTTTTTCCAGTGGTTATGTATGAATGTGAAGACTGTGAAGAAAGGTGAGCGCCGAAGAATTGATGCTTTTGAACTGTGGTGCTGGAGAAGACTCTTGAGAGTCCCTTGGACTGCAAGGAGATCTAACCAGTCCATTCTGAAGGAGATCAGCCCTGGGATTTCTTCGGAAGGACTGATTCTAAGGCTGAAACTCCAATACTTTGGCCACCTCATGGGAAGAGTTGACTCATTGGAAAAGACTCTTGATGCTGGGAGGGATTGGGGGCAGGAGGAGAAGGGGATGACAGAGGATGAGATGGCTGGATGGCATCACGGACTCGATGGACGCGAGTCTGAGTGAACTCTGGGAGTTGGTGATGAACAGGGAGGCCTGGCGTGCTGCGATTCATGGGGTCGCAAAGAGTCTGACATGACTGAGCGACTGAAGTGAACTGAACTGAACTGTCTGATCTAAAGGAGGATTTAACAATCACCCTGCAGGCGGGTTTCTAGCACTCCCGTATACCAGGGAAAACAGAGCCCTGTCTCACCACACAAGGGACCACAGCCCCTGTCCTCAGGGGAATTCCACAAACAGCTGATGCCTGAGCTCCCTCCTCAGGCCCGTCCCTGGGAACCAGCTAATTGAGCAAGAGGGAGGAGGTTCCACTTAGAAAAGAAACTTTCTGACGTTTCTTACACATTTCAAGGAGGCTGGACACAAAGTTGTCGATAATTGGACTCACAGTACTTTTCCTATAAGCTGGAGCACACACATTTTCTTTCCAATGTGTGTTTTCCTTCTGTTTATACGAAATATCCCAAATAGGCAATTCTATACAGACATAAAGTAGACTAGAGGACTGGGGGTTATCAGAAGACAGAGCAGTGATCGCTGAGGACGTGGGGTTTCTTTCTGGGAAACGGAAATGTCCTATATTGACAAGGTGATGGTAACACATACCTGTGGATACAGTAAACACCTGTGGACTGTACACTTTAAAAAGGTGACCAGCACGGTCTGTGCACTGCATTTCAACTAAGCGGATTAAAAAAGAAAACAGATGACCCCACAAAAACCTGCAACACAAATGTTCAAAGTGGCATGAGTCATAATAACTGAAAAGTCAAAACACCCTTAAATGTCCATCAGTTGATGAATGGATAAGCAGAATGTGGCACATACAAACAAAAAGGAACGAATGGAGCAAAGCTCTGAAAACATTATGCTCAGTGAAGGAAGCCAATCACTTAAACCGCGCATGACCCCATTTCCATGAAATGTCAGTAACAGGCAAATTTACAGAGACAGAAAGCTGATTGGTGGCTGTTCAGGGGAGAGGAAGATGGGAGAATTCAGTGGAGACAGCTGAGAGACACAGGATTTCTTTTTGAATTGACAAAAATACTCCAAAATTGATTGTGGTATTGGCTGCAGAACTCTATACACCCTAAAACCCACTGAACTTTATGCTTTTTAACAGGTGAGTTGTGTGGTATGTGAACTATATCTCAAAGCTGTTACTAAGAATAAAATAAACACACTTTCTCAACAAAATTGCAGGTTTAAGAAGTTTTAAGGATTTTTAAAATTACTATAATATTTTATTTGTTTCTCTGTATCAAGCCTTTATCGGAGATGCTATGTGATCTGTTATTTCTATTTAACAGAGGAGGGAAAATCTAAGATAACTTGAACAAGACTGCAGAGTGGAACTGAGTGGGGAGGAAAGGGGCAGCTTTTACAAAGAGATCTGGGGACTTGTGGAAACTACCGTTCTCTCTGCCACATGTTTTTCAAAATGCTTTTAACAGCTACCTTATGGCTAATATTCACAAACAAAAAGCACTTACTTCATATTCCACTGCTAACATTTTAGGGAGATGCTGAAATACGCTAGCTAACAGATGAGACTAAAGTAGGTCTTCTACAGTCAAAGTCCTGGAAATAATCCACTTTTAGTTTTATTTCAAAGTACTGGGGGTGAATGAATTTAATGCACTTATTTAATGAGCACCTGTTCTATGTAAACTACTGTTCTGGATGTTACAGAAACTCCAAAGAGAGGACGAGAGTGAGCTCATGGCCTCAAGGAGTCCATGGTCATGCTAGGCTGGGTGGGAGCAGAAGGGTCCACAAGCGATTGGGGGTTTTCCTGATAGCTCAGCGGTAAAGAATCAGCCTGCAATGCAAGAGAGGCAAAGAGAAGCAGGTTCAGTCCCTGGGTTGGGAAGATTCCCTGGAGGAGGACATGGCAATCCACTTGAATATTCTTGCCTGGGAAGTCCCAAGGACAGAGGAGCCTGGTGGGCTACAGTTCACAGGGTTCCAAAGAGTCGGACATAACTGAGCAACTGAGCATGAACAAGGGAGTAGAGCCAGGGGCGAGGGCATGAACCTGGGTCAGACAGAGCAGACATTGATAACAGACAAGATTGCTGGGCACTTATTAGATTCTTAATAGCTTACTAAAGCTTCCCTGGTAGCTCAGCTAGTGAAGAATCTGCCTGCGATGCAGGAGACCACAGTTCGATTCCTGGGGTGGGAAGATCTGTAGGAGAAGAGATAGGCTACTCACTCCAATATTCTTGGGCAAAGAATCTGCCTGCAATGCGGGAGACCTGGGTTTGACCCCTAGGTTGGGAAGATACCCTGGAGAAGGGAAAGGCTACCCACTCCAGTATTCTTGCCTGGAGAATTCCAGGGATTGTACAGTCAATGGGGTTGCAAATAGACACGAATGAGTGACTTTCACTTTCTATAGCATACTGAAGGAAGTACTTTACTGATTATCCTCACTTTATAGTCATGAAATCTGTAGATAAAAAGATTAATTAACTAGCCAAGAGTTGCAGAGCTAGAAGAAAGAGCCTGGATTTCAACCCAGAGAACTGGTAACCCCAAGGCTATAATGGTACTTCAACTGGATTGGGATTTCTGTTTCTTGCTCTGGGACCTTAGACAAAGTAATTCCCCTCAAAAGTAGCACATACCTCGATGAGTTCATGAAAAATTAAATGATCAAAGCACAATAAAAGTGACTAGCACCGGTGTCCAATATGCAGAAATAACCCAAGGTTATTACACTGCTATAGTGTTAACAACAATGATGATGATGATGCTACATGTGACAGTATATGAACAGACATCAAACGTTCCTGGATTCCGAGCGGTAGAAAGAATACAGCCAGCAAGGGGACTGAGAAAGCATTCACGGAGAAGCGATCCTTAAAACAGGACTTAAAGAAATGCTTTCCGGTCAGGAACACCAGACAACTCAGGAGGTACTGGAAACAAGCTCCAAGGCCTGGAGCCGGGCTCTGTGGCTGGCAGACAGGAAGATGAAGCAATAAAGATGAGCTGGGTCTCTATTAGGGGGTGTTGATCACCAAGGTGAAAACCTGAAGAGATCCTGAGGTCCCTTAGGGATCTCAGCATCCTCTTGGTGTGCTGGAACCTAATTGTATTTTACGGAGTAATTTCCTGAATTACTCTCTTCCAGTTCACCAGAAGAGTGTGAAGGTCTCCCTTGGAGTAGTGAAGATGAAAAAGAGAGAGATGGGTCAAGTTACAGAAGTAGCAAGCAACAAGATTTGGCAGCGGTCTTAGAATCATGAATGAAATGCAGAAGCAATAATAAAGCTCTGTAAAGTGCAGAAAGTAGTCCCTGGGAAAACAGGGAACTACGGTCAGAGAACACGTACTCACAGAGAGAAGGAAGAAGGATAAAAGAGGAGCAGTTCTACCGTAAGAACGTGCAGCTTGGGGTGACTGGAATGGCAATGGGCAGATAACCGGCAAGAGGCTGAAACAGGCACGTCACCAGCTTCGGGGAAGGGTCAGAGGGCGCGGTATAGATCCCACACAGCTGCCCAGAGACAGTAGTTCAAAGCCACGGGTGGGTATAAGTATCTTGGGAGAGCTTGCAGGCTGGATAAAAGCTCCAGCAGGATAGCCAGAGTAAGGGGTGGGAGGAACACAGGGAGTGGCCAAGGAGTGGGCATAAAGTGAGGCGGAGAAACTGGAAACCACAGTGTCACGGACACACACACGCTAGAGAAAATGTGAGCCAAACGCAGCAAGCATCTAAGGGCGGGGTGGGGCACTGGCCCTTGGGAAGAGCATCTCAGCAGGGAAGGCAGAGAGGAATCCAGCTTTAGGGGAAAAGTTCAGCACTAAGTGGGGGAGAGAAATGGAATTATGGGAGGATGGAGAGATTCTCACAGGGTGGAAAGGAAGTAGGCATTTTTATGAGTGTGTGCTCACTCTCCCACTCACTCATTTATCCCAAGTCTTATGTAAAAGATCCTGGGCTCGGTGTGGGAGGTGACTACACACATACACACACACACACACACACACACACACACACACACACAGGAGGTGACTACACACACACGCACGCACGGGAGGTGACTACACACACACGCACACACGGGAGGTGACTATACACACACACATGGGAGGTGACTACACACACACGCATGGGAGGTGACTACACACACACGGGAGGTGACTACACACACACGGAAGGTGACTAAACATGCACACACACGGGAGGTGACTACATACACACACACACACACACACACAGAGGCAAGCCCGTAACTGCTGTCCACTGCTCCCCCAGCAGGAGTGCTCAGGGGTGACGGAGCCCAGTAGCAGGATGCTCTGTCTCCACTCTGCAGATTAGGGAGGACCTCCAGAAGAGACAGGACCAAAACTGAGTCGTTAAGGGGGAATGAAGCCTGCACAGGTAAGGGGGGCTGGGGAGGATGGTGAGCATGAGAGACAGGACACCCCATCAGGAGGAGGAGGATGAAGCTCAGCGTCCATGGGAGAATGTGGCCCATCTGGGAGACCGCAGGAACTTAACCGGCCTGAAGAGCAGATCAAGGGAAGAGATGGCCAGGCAGGCCGAGGGCGGGTTGGGAGGAGTGCAGAGGGAGAGGCAGGCCAGACCAGGAAAGCAGGCAATCGGGCGAGCAGGCAGGAGGTGAGACAGAGCAAGGGCGTCTTCCCTGGAGTCAGGCAAAAGGAGGAGAAGACAGAGATTTTTGAGCAGGGAGGGGCTGCAGGAAAGAAAGCTGACACCTTCAAGAGTTACCAGCTTGCCGGATGAAACAGATGAAACAATTTGGAGAGTGATGCAAAGTTCAAATGGAACAAATGCTTGCATAGAACATTTATAAACTCTATTCTATGCATTTTATCTGACCACAGAACACCACTCCCACTGTATTTATCTTCCTCTTCCATCACACTGCTATATATTTTTAGACTTTTTCACCATAAAATAGTTGAAGTGTAGTCACAGGTAATGAAAGAAAGGGAAACTAAATCAGCGAATTTTCAACTCTAGTGAAGACTTAGGAGAAAAGAACTTATAAATATTGGCGAAGGTGAAGTGTTGAGATTTATTTTGGCCCTTGCTGTCTCTATAGATAAATTTAAGAGACCCAGTATATATAAGAATAAAACTTGCTCCTACTTCCAAGGGAACATCAGAAGTGGAAGTTTTAACGGCTGTTATTTACAGAATGCTAATGAACTCATTTACTTCTCAGCTCTCCGCTTGCATCAGCAATACAACAAGTACTTTAGAATTAGACCTTCAAGGTTAGGAGCATGAATTTTTAAGTGGGATTCAATCTGGGCTCCTCTGTCACCTGTTAGTTGTATAAATATGGGCAACTTATCAGCCCCTCTGTGCCTCAGTTTCTGCATTTGTCAACGGGAAAAACAACACCAAGACACTGGACTGTGCCCACAGCTGATGCTCAGAGAACAGCTGCTGTGGGAAGAAATGACTGGGGTAAAGTGGAGGGTGTTGGACAGGGTTTCTAGAAAAGCTTTGTACATGATGTGCCTTTGGTTTTTTTACCTTTGTGAGATGTCACGGGAGTTTGTCATTTCCTTGGTTCTGTGCTGCCACAGCAAAAATTTGAAGTGACGGACAGACCAGTGTTACAGCTCTGTGTTACAGCTCAGTTTAATTTGGCAAGCGAAGGAAAATACATCCTCGAGGCATGAGGGCGGGCTGACCCAAAAGACTCCAACAGAAGCCCACGACTCAGTTTTGGCTCCTCTTTCTATATGTTTTTTCTTCTCCCCTTGAGCCTGTGCTATGAAAATTGGGCTAGTCAGGAGGACTGTTTGCTTCACCTGGGGTTCTCATTCAGGTCCTCAGACCTTCCTTTGTTCTATTTTTGCAGGCTTTTTCCTTTCTTTGTCTTTCAGCCACCGCTATTTTGGACTCCATTTTCCTATTCTAAGTACCTAACACCTTTTACCTTCTTCCCTTTATCCTGCTTCTCCTTCCCTCCTGGAAGATGCAGCAGCACTTGAAAATTGGAGGAAGGAAGGAAGGGAGCAAGCAAGGAGGAAGGACGAGGGAGGGTGGGAGAGAGGGAGGGAAAAGGCCAGGAAGAGGCGGGGAGGACAGTCTGAGTTCCTGAAGGCTTACTTGAGCTGCAGTGATAGTCTTGGACCTGCCCATGAGCATGAATGTATCTAGTGAAACTTCCCTTGCTAACAATACTACTTGCCAGGTTTTCTGTTATTTCTAACTAAACTCTGTTGGCACAACCTAAAAGGTACAAGTTAAGTTCTATTTGAAGATCTTACTGAAGACTATAGCTCAGGGGACAGCTGCTCAGAGAGCTCTGAGAGGACTGATCCTAGGAGACCAGGGAGGAGCCAGGATAAACAGGGATTTTTCTTTCCTCCCAGAGAGGGAAAACATCAAAAGACTGAACATCAAAAGATTACTACTAATCACCAAAAAAAAAAAAACAACAAAAAAAAACCAAACATATATTTTAAGTTAATTGTTTTAGTGACTTTCAACAAATTGTGGAAAATTCTTAAAGAGATAGGAATACCAGACCACCTGACCTGCCTCCTGAGAAATCTGTATGCAGGTCAAGAAGCAACAATTACAATTGGACATGGAACAACAGACTGGTTCCAAATCGGAAAGGAGTATGTCAAGGCTGTATATCGTCAACACTGCTTATTTAACTTACATGCAGAGTACATAGCAAGAAATGCAGGGCTGGATGAAGCATAAGCTACAATCAAGATTGCCAGGAGAAATATCAATAACCTCAGATATGCAGATGACACCACCCTTATGGCAGAAAGTGAAGAGGAGCTAAAGGGCCTCTTGATGAAGGTGAAAGAGGAGAGTGAAAAAGTTGGCTTAAAACTTAACATTCAGAAAATGAAGATCATGGCATCTGGTTCCATCACTTCATGGCAAATAGATGGGGAAACAATGGAAACAGTGAGAGACTTTATTTGGGAGGCTCCAAAATCACTGCAGATGGTGACTGCAGCCATGAAATTAAAAGACATTTGCTCCTTGGAAGAAAAGTTATGACCAACCTAGACAGCATATTAAAAAGCAGAGTCATTACTTTGCTGACAAAGGTCTGTCTAGTTAAAGCTATGGTTTTTCCAGTAGTCATGTATGGATGTGAGAGTTGGACTATAAAGAAAGCCGAGGGCCGAAGAAATGATGCTTTTGAACTATGGTGTTGGAGAAGACTCTTGAGAGTCCCCTGGACTGCAAGGAGATCCAACCAGTCACTCCTAAAGGAAATCAGTTCTGAATATTCATTGAAAGGACTGATGCTAAGGCTGAAACTCCAAGACTTTGGCCATCTGATGTGAGGAACTGACTCAGTGGAAAAGACCCTGAGGCTGGGAAGGATTGAAGGCAGGAGGAGAAGGGGATGACAGAGGATGAGATGGTTGGATGGCATCACCAACTCGATGGACATGAGTTTGAGTAAGCTCCAGGATTTGGTGGTGGACAGGCAGGCCTTGTGTCCTGCAGTCCATGGGGTCGGAGAGTCAGACACAACTGAGCGACTGAACTAAATGAACTGATGTATGGGAAGATGCAGGAATCTGTGCTGTTTGAAATTATTCCTTAGGTATGTGTCTTAACAGGGCCAGGATCCAAAGTACAGAAGCCTCCAGTTTTTTTCTCCATATAAAAGTCCCTGGGGTTGGGGCTGGGGGCTCTGCAGTGGCTGATGGCTCCACCTTTACAGAACTACTGTGGAGGGAAATATTCCTTGCCTGCGCCCATTCCAGATAGATATAGTTATAAAAGATATTTTTCAACAAAAATTCTTTCTCTCAGTTATTCTTGAGAATAACTGGTGAGTAACAAGAAATTTTAATAAGCATTCACCTTTTCAACCAGTCAACACAAAGCCAAGATTGGTGTAATAAAGTGGATAGTCTCATCAATAGGCCATGTAAATGGATATAAATAGAAGAGCTCTGTCGGCCTTCTTTAGTATATTTTCAGTGAAAGCATATGGAGGGCCTACAGACTGTAAGAAAAAAAAGGATGAATGGAGACTTTGTCAGACTAG
>SJYC01025330.1:0-43759 GCA_006408675.1 Madoqua kirkii | reverse complement strand
GACCTGGCGGAGGGGGGGGGGGGAGGGTGGGCAGCTGGCAGGTCATTATTCTATCTCCCACCTCTCTCTGTCCATGCATCCATCTACCCTTTCACCAGGCAGGTCCTGCATATCTCAGATGTTAAGAATCTGCCTACAATGCAGGAGACCCAGGTTCAGTCCCTGGTTGGGAAGATACCCTGGAGAAAGGAATGGCTACCCATTCCAGTATTCTTGCCTGGAGAGTTCCATGGACAGGGGACCCTGGGAGGGCTACAGTCCATGGGATCGGACAGGACTGAGGGACTAACAATACATATCTAGAGACCAGAGTCCAAGGAACCTGACTTGTCAGGGTGCTTGGGTGCTGTCTTGCCAGGTATATCAGAATTCTCACTGCTGGTCTGCCCAAATAACCAAACTCCTGGGTCTTTTCCGTCCAGAGCTATAGCACTGTAACTTGAAGCTAAATGCTGTTGAATGCAAAATACCACTGAGAGAGGTGATGATTTGCATTATAAGTAACACCTGATACCTTCCTTAAAATAAGCTTTCACTGGGGGAGAAGGAAGGGCAGGGGTGCTGAGGCTCCTGAGAAGAATGTGTGGGGAGCAGACAGTGGCTCTGGAAGGCAGGAGCCCCCAGGCCCACATCTCAGCTCCCGCACTTCCTGCTGTCCCCTGTGCCCCCGCTCCTAAGGCTGTGCTGCTGTTGATCTATCCACTTGTGTTTACTGAGTTCTCTTGCCTTTTGAATAAAAAAGTAGAAGAAACCTTCTGCCAATTAAATGGCACTGCTGACTCAGAAGGGTGTTATGGTTGGCAGATACTCTGTAGTCACTAACCAGACACAACCAACTGGTTTGCCAGGTCATCCTCCAGGGCCTGCAAAGTTACCAGCAAGCATCTTCATTTGAAGAACAGCAGGATTTTGCATTCCAAAGTATTTGCAAGCACACAGGAATGTATAGAACAGAGTCAAAGCATACAGAAACTGGTGATGGGAGCGCATCACAAAATTCTTGAAACTTTTCTGTAAATTAAAATTCTTTTCAAGCTTTTTTTTAAAATAAGAAGTATTATAGTTTTCAAAAACCATTAAAAGGGAAATGGAGGAAAAGATGTACGGAAACCTTCAAATTATTTAGAAACAACTAAATTCAAGGCATGGGCCTCCCGGTGGTTCAGTGGAAAAGAATCTGCCTGCTAACGCAGGAGATGCAGGTCCGATCCCTGGGTAGGGAAGATCCTCTGGAGGAGGAAATGGTAACCCACTCCGGTATTCTTGCCTGGGAAATCCCATGGACAGAGGAGCCTGGAGGGCTACTGTCCATAGGGTTGCAAAAGAGTCGGACACGACTTAGCAGCTAAACAGCAACAACAACAATTTATTTGAACACAAGCAAAATCCCTGGATGATAGATGCGGAGGCTGGGGGTTGTCAACAGCTCTGTGTGTGTGTGTGTGTGTGTGTGTGTGTGTGTGTGTGTGAGAGAGAGAGAGAGAGAGAGAAGTTTGGTAACCTCAGGAGGCTGTTAGTCTATCTCTGAACCGCAAGAGTCATGCCACATTTTACCAAGTGGAGCACATAAACCGGAAAGAACGACTGTCCACAATTGAGGGGAAGGAGAAACACCAGCCTAACTGAGTATGCCTTTGGTGAGCCACTTCCTCTGAGGAGGAAACTGACTGGTCCCCTGGTAGATTCAGAGACTGAGAGATCACCTGGCACCTGGGTTCTCAGGCTGAATCACGCCACAGAGGTAGCAAACCAGGCCGGAGGAGCCCACAGCCTCTCGTGCAGAGCGGCTGCTCACCTTCAGTTCAACATCACCACACCTCCAACTTCAAAACTGAGGTCAACTCAAATCTCTTGGCTACTTCAGCCTCCACACTACTAAGTCCCCAGGAGGATACATGCAACGGAGGCGAAGGAAATTCATGCTTACAGCACATTTCTCTTTCAGCCTCGAGGGAGCAACGGCCTGGGATTTCTTCTGCTCATCACCCCCGACATTCCCGAGGCCTGAAACTGAATCCGCTCAGTGAGACGGAAGCTTTGGCACGGCAGCCTCCGTTCCTGGAAGCCGTGTCCGTGCCAGCGCACACACACGTGGACGGATTAAGCAGAGCTGTGCTGTAAAGCACACACACGCTCGCCTAACGTGTGCTTTTCATTCCAGAAATACTTTTGACGCCTAAACCACTTCTGTGCCTCCCTTGGCCTCAAACAGTCTAAGTGGCTCTGTGCCAGGGGAAGTGTCTGTTTCAAGATGGGGACTTCTCAAAATTTCTTTACTCAGAAGATCATAAATAGAACCTTTTAGCGTAATTATGATGGAATAAAGTAGAAAAAGGAAAGAAAAAAATGCTTTTTTTTTCTTAAGTGACGTAAAAGAAATACTGGAAATATAAACTATAACATAGAATTATCTTCCATGAGAGTCAAGATTACAGGGTCCAAGTTAGGACAAGTAAGCCAAAAGTACTACCTTTAACTGGAAAGGTTAGTGAGCATTTACCATCTTCTATGACAAGTGTTTATTCTTGTTTTAAGGTGGCTCAGTGGTAAAGAATCTGCCTGCAATGCAGGAGACCCAGGTTCGATCCCTGGGTCGGGAAGATCCCCTGGAGCAGGGCATAGCCACCCACTCCAGTATTCTTGCTTGGAGAATTCCATGAACTGAGGAGCCTGGCAGGCTACAGTCCATGGGGTTGCAAAGAGTCAGACACAACTGACCAACTAACACACACACACACACACACACACACACACACACACACACACACTTCAAAGCAAGGTGCAGAGGGGTACTGTAATCATTGTTTTATTCTGGAATGTACTATAGTTTTGTACTTTGCTTCTTTATGACTTCCATCCTGAATCAAAACCCAGTGTAAAAGAAGAAAACTATTTTGGTTGACTTGGCTGTCTCTTCCTTTCCTCCACACTCACTTTCAGATATTTCAGGTTCACTACAACCAGGAGTGTGAAATCAACAACACTTTGCAGAATCCTTGGGCATCACCAATTGAATTACAGAATACACTCATCCACCTACACACATGTACACACACACACACACAGGAAAATAACCTCAAGTTCCACAGTACATACACAGTATGCATACAATCACCTATCCCACTTCCATCAGAAAGGACCTAAAAGACCCCTTAGAAATTCCGCTCCCGGACAGAAGGAGGAAGACTTACTTTCTCTCCACTTCTGGTGTTGACACGGCGCTACAGAAGCCGAGCGACTCCTAGGAGAGAAGAGTCACGGGGTCAGTGAGGCAGAGCGGCAGGCTGCGTCTCATTTTTACACAATACCACTTTTTAAAAAACACAGAAGCAAAAATAGATGATTAAAGTCACTGTGCTTACTTCGATCTGGGACCGCAGCTGAAGTGACGTGGGGCTGGCTTCGGGTTTCTCCTAAAACAGAACAGATGCTGGTTTAATGAGACTTCCAAACGTGGCACACACCAGGAAAGACAAATAATGTGTAAGAAGAGATGGGGAGAGTTGGGAGATGCTGGGTTACAGTGGGAGGAGATAAACAGATTTTCTGAAAAAAACTGTTTTTTAAATGAGAGCCCTAGCCTTTTAAAAGTGAACTGTTTTCCAAATTATATCGCTTGACACTGGTGACAATTTTATTGCAGAAGAGAAAAGCACAATCTAACTGAGGAGTATGGAGGGTTAATGGTAAAATGATTTTCCGGATGAGACTAGGCCGTCACAAAGACACAGAATTTACTATGGTCCATTTATGTCATGAAGTCGTAAAGGAGAGGCAGGGGATTCAAGGATTTTAGAGATAAAATCACAGAGGATAATACCCTTCATTTCACAGTTTTAAAAAACTGTACCCCTTTGAAAGAAAAAAAAAAAGATAACCAGTTACCTGTGATTAAAAAATATATTGAAATAAACAGGATAATGACATTATTAGAAAAATGAGTTATACAAGTAAACAGAGCGCCACACTGATATTTTTTCATAACTAGAGAAAAACTTTAATAGGTGCTAAAGCAAAGGTTCACACCAAAGTGTGGTCCAAGACCAGGGTGGTCCCCGGCTAATCAGTCATAAGCAGGAAAATGGGCAGTTTTAGCGGAAGCAGTAATATCACCGACACTATACAAGCTTGAAATATGAAATTGTGAAAGTTTTCCGATAATCCTATTGTGTTCTTAAAGATCACTGTCTTCTTTGGGACTACATGGGTACTATATGCAGACTGTTTTCTTAGCTAACCTTAGTCAGTTAACACTCAGGAAATGGGCGAAGATCGTCTCAAATTACAAATTCTCATTTGCATCTAATTGCCTTTTTTTTTCCAGTTTGCCTAGTTCATCTTTAGCGCAATTTAAATCTAGACCAATATTTTCAAATGCAGCCATGAAATGTAACTCCAAACAAAAGTATGAATGTAAACAAGGTTACAGGAATCCGGTACAAATACAGAAGATAAAATGAGAGTGTTGGAATGGTTATATCTGAGAATGGGGTGATGTGGATAGGCAGACCACAGGAGAAAACTGTTTTAATGGACTGACAACCCACTCTACTCCAGTTCCAGGACCTCATTTGTTATGAAAAAATATCAGAGTGGTATGAAGTCCCACTGAACTTCTCTCTGGTTAACATTCTCCTGGTTTGTATTAACACTTTTGTTTATAATGATCAAACATATATTGTCATAAAACAATAAATGGAAATGTTTGAGTTACATTCCAAGTCTGATTGGTATGATGTCAGACTCAAGTGCAGTCAACAAAAGGGATATGTATTTTGGAGATTCTTGGTGCTTAGAAACCAATCTGGTGCCCTGATACCAAACCTTTTAGGATCAGTGCATAGAGAAATTTACAAACTTCAACTGTAGGGAGTTTGCAATTTTTTCATCTTAAGTCTTCCCATTCAGGAGGATATGGAAGCCTCAGAATTATGACTCAACTCTATTAGTTCCTCTGAAATTTTCTCTGAAATTGTCCTTCTAGCACCCAACTCCATACCTATCAACACAAAGTAACTGATTCAACTCTTCCTGTCCTCTGTTCTTCACTTTCTTTATACTCTAAGTCTTTACTTACGAGATAATGCAGACCATGATAAGAAATTACCTGCTTTTATTGTACATTTTTATCTGCATTTTTCTAATAAATTTTATTTATTGGTGCATCATTTGTTACTCCACATAATAAACACAATATTTATGGTATATTATGCAAAACGTACCCATTTCTGCATACAAAGCTGATGCTTGTTAACAATCATATTAAATGTTTGATGATCTGGAACTAATACTCTAAAACAATTCATTTTCTCATGTTAGTTTGTCACTTATAATAGACATTTGACTGTGCTGTAGCTACTTAGGAAATTGGTTGGGGGTGTAAGTTTGATGTATAATGCATTACAATTCACTCCATTAAAATAATGGACCCAGTTAGTTTCCGTGCAGAACATCTGTTTTATCAGGAACAGAATATGTTGAACAGGAGATCTCGTGTTGTGATTGTTTCTAGTGCTTTTCCACCCGCAGAGTATGTCACAAACAATGTGATTCAGAGCAAACATTATTAATTTCATCTCTCAAGGAGAGACAACCACCATTATGATGAGGGATTTCGTAGACTAAATGTACCCTAAATAAAAACGCTACGCAAGTGAGGAGAAGCTTGTAAAACTACCCACCAAGTTAAGGACCTATTTGATGTTTGATGAGAAAACAGACTGGGCTCTTTGGCAAAATTCCACTATTATGATATTGATAGATGTCACATGATATTAATGACAAACATGCGAAAGACTACCATTGTGTCATGCACGTGTGAATATGATGAAACCCATGTGGACCCACCATCGAGCCTAAGAAACAGAACATCACAGTAAAGAGTTAATGCTAGCAGGTACTGATGTACAGTTGGATAAAATGCCTTCTGTGCAGACCATGAGACAAGTTTGGAAATGTGTCATACACACTTGAGGAAAAAAGTGCTGGACAGTATTTTATTCTGTTTAGCACTAAAAAAGAAATAGATTTCTTCCACTGCAAAATGTGAAATGAAAAGGTGTGAAAGAGCCAGGCAGAAATAGCACCATCACTGGTACTGTTTGCATACATGTATGTGTACATGTATGCAGCAATAAGGGGTACTGCTTACATAATAAAGAAGGATGGATTCAGGTCAAGGTGGGCAGAGAAGGTGCAAAAAAAAAAAAGGATGGACCTAGAGATTATCATTCTAAGTGAAGTAAATCAGGTAGAGAAAGTCAAATATCTTATCACTTATATGTGAAATCTACAAAAACGATACAAATAGACCTATTTACAAAACAGAAACAGACTTATAGAAAGCAAATCTAAGGTTATGTAAAACGGAGGGAAGGAGGAATAAATTAGGAGCTTGGGATTAACAGATACACACCACTATATATAAAATACATAAAAAAGGTCCTACTGTACAGCACAGGGAGCTATATTCAATATCCTGTGATAAACCATAATGGTTTATATTTTTTTGGAATACACACACACACACACACACACACACACACACACACACACACACCTGGATCACTTTCTGGTACACCAGTAACTAACATGACATTGTAAATCAACTATACTTCAATTTTAAAAAATTAAAAGAACTATTTTTAAAAAAAGAATGGGCAGAGAAAGGCTCCTCAACATCTTCCTTCCCTGTCCAGTTCCCAGTTTAGGCTGCCCCCTTCTCCATTCCTAATTCAGCCAGTGTAATGAGGGGAATAAGCTATGGTTTTTCCAGCAGTCATGTATGGATGTGAGAGTTGGACCATAAAGAAAGCTGAGCGCTGAAGAACTGATGGTTTTGAACTGTGTGTTGGAGAAGACTCTTGAGAGCTCCTTGGGCTTCAAGGAGATCAAACCAGTCCATCCTAAAGGGAATCAGTGCTGAATATTCATTGGATGCTGAAGCTGAAGCTCTAGTACTTCGGCCACCTGATGCGAAGAACTGACTCACTGGAAAAGATCTAATGCTGGGAAAGATAGAAGGCAGGAGAAGGGGACGACAGAGGATGAGATGGTTGGATGGCATCACTGACTCGATGGACATGAGTTTGAACAAGGTCCAGGAGATGGTGATGAACAAGGAGGCCCAGCATGCTGCAGTCCATGGGGTCGTAAAGAGTCGGATATAACTGAGCCACTGAACTGAACTGAATAAGGGGAATGACACCATCCTGATGGCACAAAGAGAAGAGGAACTGGGAGCCTCTTGACGAAGGTGAGAGAGGAGAGTGAAAAAGCCGATTTCAAACTCAACATTTAAAAACGGAAGAGCATGGCATCTGGTCCCATCACTTCATGGCAAACAGATTGGGGGAAAATGAGAACAGTGACAGACTCAGTAGTCAAAGTGTGGAATTCTAATCACTGAACTGCCAGGGCATTCACTAGAAGGATTCTCAAACACCAATGACTGATTATTTCTGCAATGACTTCTGTATTCCTGAATTGGTATAAACACCAATAATTATCCCTGCAAAGGCCTCTGTATTAAGTGTGAAAGCACATAATGCTTTTATATTTTTAAGCATAATAACTATTCTAAAAAATTAAATCTGATAATAACTTTAGTTTTATCTCAACAATTAAACATTTCTTAAGAAATATCAAAACAATTTCTCAAATTAGGCCATGCCCTGTTTAAAACACTTTCATGAAGTTAAAAAATTTTTAATAACTTATGTCATTAAGCTATGCAAGCAGCTTATGTTTAACAATAAAGGTCCATGATGATTTTAGAAATAATCTCATATTCATAGTTTGACTGAAAGAAACTAAACCATAGTACTATATAGTTTTTTTAAGAAAGGAATTAGATGACCAAAAAAATTACTAGGGGGAAAAACCTCATACTCATTTCTTGTCAAACTGGACAACTTCCGGAAACAATTCCCTGAATGTTTATTATGTCTAACATGTATGCACATGCATGCTAAGTTGCTTTAGTCATGTCTGACTCTGCGACACTATAGACCACAGCCAGCCAGGCTCCTCTGCCCATGGGATTCTCCAGGCAAGAATGCTGGAGTGGGTTGCCATGCCGTCCTCCAGGGGCTCTTACTGACCCAGGGATCAAACCCGCATCCCTTTGTCTCCAGCGCTGGCAAGTGGCCTCTTTACCACCAGCACCACCGGGGAAGCCCGTGTCAAACACAGAAGCAAAAAAAGAGAAGTGTTTCAAGATGATGTAAGTGGTTTCCCAAAACCAACAGGAGAGCACGTGTGTGTTTCCACCTGCCTGGGCATGTGCACACACACTCACACATGGGCAACACACATACACACACAAACACACTCTGCGGTCACACCAGTGAACCAACCAGTGAAGTTGCTCAGTCGTGTCTGACTCTTTTTGACGCCATGGACTGTAGCCTACCAGGCTCCTCCATCCATGGAATTTCTCCAGGGGATCTTCCCCACCCAGGGATTGAACCCAGGTCTCCCACATTACAGGAAGTCGCTTTACCGTCTGAGCCACCAGGGAAGTGGGCACACCAGTCGAGGTCAAATAGGAAACTAAAGTTCTGACCTTCCATGGCTGGGTTTTCACTCTGAAGCACTACACTTGCTGTGTAATATACCAATGTCAAAATCCACTCATGGCAGAAAAGGGCCTGGAAAACAAGTACCCGGCCCTTACTTCCACAGCAACGTCACTTTCACGTTTTTGTGGAAATCCACACCTCTCCCTCCCTTAATGCCGTCAGTGCTTGAAGCCGAAGGAACTTCACAGCTGAGAAAGCAAGAGGGATAAATCCATCTGCTGTTCCAAAAACAGAGAGGACAAACATCAGGAACCCCCCAGCTCTGCTTAGCACCAAGTTCCCCTCCTCCACCTCAGGTACAGGAAGAGGAAAGTGGGAAAAGGCAAGAGGGCTGTGTGCTTACAACTTTCAGCCACAAGTGAAAGGCAACAGGCTCTTACCACTGAATTCAATGAATGGCAGCAACAAAGCTCTGAATTGCCGGGCAAAGGTGCTGCTGGTGGTTGCTGGGTACTTCCCTGGGTCCAATGGCTTAGACCCCACACTCTCAATGCAGGAGGCCTGGGTTCGATTCCTGGTCAGGGAATTAGATCCCACATGCCTTAACTAAAGATCCTACATGTCACAACAAAGCCCTAGCACAGCCAAATAAATGATTTAATTAAAAAAGACACATGTGGCATCCATCACTTAACAGCATCCATCACTTAACAGGAAGACCGAAGTGATGGCAGGTCCCTGCTGGCCATGTATCCTCCCCTTGTCTGACTCCTCCATTCCAGCCCGTCAATGCGGCACGTGTTCATTCTACCAGGTTTTAAACCTTAAAATTCTTGGGAATTTTATCACGCCCATCACATTAGGAGATGCTGCTTCTCCCTTCTCACAGCCAACGCATCTGCTCTCACAGACACCAGCTTCTCTGCCGTTCCCCTCACAGACCTGGACCACACTGCATAGCAGAGTGGGAGATGCTGACTTCAAGCTGGTAGAATTATGTTCCAATCTGGCTCCCACTTTAGATCTCAGTTTTATTTTATTTGGTTTTTCCAAGGGCAACAAAAGATAAACAGACCATTTGATTGTCTTCAAATTCCTTTCCGACCCTGAAACCCCAGGACGCAGCAGTGCCATGCCCACTCAAGATCTACTGTCCAATAAACCTTGAAATCCTATCGCTTTGTCGTTGGTATTTAAAGTGCTTCATGCATGATGAGCGAGGAGATCATACCAGTCTCCTTGGTCAATTCTAAAGGAAATCAATGCTGAATATTCATTGGAAGGACTGGTGCTGAAGTTGAAGCTCCAATCCTTTGGCCACCTGATGCAGAGAGAGCTGACTCATTGGAAAAAAACCCTGATGCTGGGAAAGACTGAGGTCAGGAGAAGGAGTGGGTGACAGAGGATGAGATGGTTAGACTGCATCACCGACTCAATGGATATGAGTTTGAGAAAGCTCCAGGAGATAGTGAAGGACAGAGGAGCCTGGCATGCTGCAGTCTGTGGGATGGCAGAGTGTGACACAACTGAACAACATCACCAGCATTAGAATCACCTGGAAGCTGGTTAGAAAGGCAGTCTTGGGGCCCACTTCCCACCTCCTGCATCAAAATCTGTATTTTACCAAGATCCCCAGCTGATCCGTATGCCCACATCAATTTGAGAAGCACAGGGCTTTGTACTCTGTCACGTCTACGTTCCAAAATCTTTCCCAAAATGTGGAAACACAGTGCAGCCAGGATAAAGGTCACATTTCTGAAGGAGAGGCCCATTGAACCAACTGGTCAGCTCATAAACCTCTTCTTAGAGACTGGGTGCTGGGTCCACTGTCCCCTGAGTGGATGCTTTCCTAGTGTTTCACTCTCACCCATGACTACCTGGAATGTCCTGCTGCTTCTTGTCCACCCAAATCCTAGTCATCCTTCAGCTCCAGCTACAAACCCATCGCTCCTTAAACCTTCCCTGCCCAGCTGTGTCTTAAACACTATGCCTGAGGGTCCTTATGTAGAGGTACTCTTAAGCTTGGGGCTTCCCAGCTGACGCTAGTGGTTAAAAAAAAAAAAAACCTGCCTGCCAATGCAGGAAACAAAGAGATGAAGGTTCAGTCCCTGCGGCAGGAAGATCTGCTGAAGGAGGGCAGGCAACCCATTCCAGTATTCTTGCCTGAAGAATCGCAGGGACAAAAGAGCCTGGTGAGCTACAGTCCATGGGGTCACAAAGAGTTGGACATGACTGAAGTGACTTAGCAGACGCACCCTCTTTTGTTCACTTTCTTTTATTCCCTCAAAGAAAGGGGCTTCCCTGGTGGCTCAGAGGGTAAAGCATCTGCCTGCAATGCGAGAGACCCGGGTTTGATCCCTGGGTCACCAAGATCCCCTGGAGAAGGAAATGGCAATCCACTCCAATACCCTTGCCTGGAGAAAGAATCCCATGGATGACGCATCCAACTCTTTGCGACCCCATAGACTGTAGCCCGCCCGGCTCCTCCATCCATGGGATTCTCCATGGAGCAATGAATAAGACGGGTCCCTCTTCTTATGGGCGTTTCTCTCCAAAGTCTTGCACAGGCTCTCTGCTCAGGAGAAGTGCTTGAGGGCTATCTATTGGTTTGATTTGCTTAAGCCTGTTTATTTTGCCAGTGATTCTGACTCCTCCACTGATTTCTGTTTCAGGTCTCACTGACTGGAACATGTATTTTCATGCTTTAAGACTTCTTTTGGGTTGCAGGGAGTTACATCAGTAAGTAAAAGCAATTCAGCAAATACTTTCAAAATGATCTACAACTTAGATCTGTAAGAACTTAAAAGGAACAGGCGGTATTTAATCACTCTTAAGGTAAAATCTGCAGTGGCCTGTGTGTTCTCAGTCTGGCCCCATACCTTGTCACGTCTTGTTTCACCTAAATCGTTCACAGGTGAAACAGGAAGCGTTCGTCATTTTCAGGTTCCTATAAATAAACTCACAGCCTAGCATATAAAAATTTTTTCTAGTGAGTGAAAGTGAATGGAAAACTACTCCCATCCCACATCAAACAAGAAAGTTCCCAAGGAAAAAAACTCTTTTTTTCCACAGTTGAATGCTATCCCACCGACTGCAACTTTAAAGCCTAACAATTCACAGATCAGTGAATATTCTAGAAGCAGTGATAAGCAAGCAACAAAGTGGCCATTTCTACCCAGCCATCACTGCCCTGTGCTGAGTCTCCTTGCTGCCTTAGCTCATGTTCTCTAAGCATTTGTTACATACTTATTAGACCTCTCTCTGTTGCAAAAATGACAGAATAGCTTATGAAACTTAAGTGCAGTGTTACAGGATAAAGTTAAAAGACTAATGTAAATGATACAAAGAGGGAGAAAAAGCAAGATTCTATAGTAAAACCGGTCCACGAATTATGTTAGTTCACAAAATACAGGTTACGGAGACCACACATTTGAAGGGGCTAAGCTTTTGAACTGTGATGTTGGAGAAGACTCTTGAGAGTGCTTTGGACTGCAAGGAGATCCAACCAGTCCACACTAAAGGAGATGGGTCCTGGGTGTTCATTGGAAGGACTGATGCTAAAAGCTGAAACTTCAATACTTTGGCCACCTCACGCAAAGTGTTGACTCATTGGAAAAGACTCTGATGCTGGAAGGGATTAGGGGCAGGAGGAGAAGGGGATGACAGAAGATGAGATGGCTGGATGGCATCACCGACTCAATGGACATGAGTTTGAACTCTGGGAGTTGGTGATGGACAGGGAGGCCTGGCGTGCTGTGATTCATGGGGTCTCAAAGAGTCGGACATGACCGAGCGACCAAACTGAACTGAACTGAACTGAACTGAAGCTTTCTAATCTTTAATGCAAAAAAGACATGGTCAGTTAAAGATTGACATTACCCATCTTGCCTGGAGAATTCCATGGACAGAGGAGCCTAGTGGGCTACAGTCCATAGGGTCACAAAGGGTCAGACACAAATGAAGCAACGAAGCACACAGCACAAGGGAAGTCAAAGATACAGGGCTATTCCTGTGAGTGAGAATTTCTCCTTTGAATTCTGGCAGAGAGTACACTACATCTTCCTGACCAACATCACAAGCCAGGTCCATACAGAACTGTCCTTCAAGTGCTTTAACTTCAGCAAAGCCGGAGGCAGGCCTGAGATCCCCTAATGTAAACCAAGGGGCCTCCCAAGGGGTCATCCTTGAAATGCACATGCCCCCACCACCTACCGACTGGCAGTAGACCCAGGATGGGGGCAGAACTCATTTTGGGGAGAAAGCAGATACATTCTGCCATCATGATGCGTGGCTGTGGTAAAACACTGGGGTGTTAGTAAACACTAGATGAACTGGTTAAAATCAAGGATAATTTGAATCTAAGACTGTCAAGCTTGATGCTCTCAAGCATCATTTCAAATGAGGTAGTTTAACTTCTAAACTATCTTAGGAGATGATGCACTGGATCTTTCAGGCTACACCTTGAACAGCATTGACTACAGAGCATGCACCAAGCATCTTGCAGAAAGACAGGGATAGAACCTAGACCGTGGCAATGACAATGGATCATTTCAGTGACATGTGTCATAGTAGAAGCATACACATGTTCATTCTATGAATAAAACTAACACAGTGTCTCGTGTCATTGAAGTGTAAAAACTAAAAGGCACAGTGTCATAAAGATACTTTAATCATCTTTTTTAAAAAGTTGTATAGTTCAGGTTAGTTTATTGACACCAACATACAAATGGCCACTGCACTTCCCAGTGGTGGACACCATGATGTCCAGCCACTCTGGATGGTTCATCCAGACTCAGTGTTATAAGAACAATGTGCAGAGATCCAGATTCACAAAGAGGTTTTCTGGGTAATCTCATTGCAATGGGGATTGATTAACATGAGAGAAAAGTGATGGAAAGCAACTAAATGGGGCTGCTTATTTTAAATTTCTCTACAGGACTTCCCTGGTGGTCCAGTGGTTAAGAATCTGCCTGCCAACGCAGGGGACGCAGGTTCGATCCCTGGTCTGGGAGGATTCCATGTGCTGTGGAATCCATGAGCCACAACTCCTGAGCCCTCACTCTAGAGGCCCCAGTCTGCAACTACTGAGCTCGCACTCTAGAGAGCTTGTGCTCTGCAATGAGAGAAGCCCCCTGCAATGAGAAGCCCCCGCAAGGAAGAGCAGCCCCCACTTACCACAACTAGAAACCCACATGCAGCCATAAATAAACAAAACTCTCCGCTGTCTCTTCACTTATTCTTCTATCTAATCGTTCTCTAATTTAAAAAATATTTATTGATCATACACGGTATGCTAAGCACTGTTCTAGTCCAGAAGGATAAACACTGAAAAAGATAGTTGCTGCCCTCACGAAGCTGACATTCTAGTGATTTCAGAAGTCACTCATGGGAATTGTTTGCACTTAATGTCTAAATCACAGACCCAGGGGTTTCCCTGGTGGTCCAGTGGTTTTAAGAATTCACCGGCCTGGGGAGGAAGGTGGGAGGCCGGTTCAAGAGGGAGGGGACATAGGTATACCTATGGCTGATTTGTGTTGATGTTTGGCAGAAACCAACACAATACTATGAAGCAATTATCCTTCAATTAAAAATAAGTATTTTTAAAAGACAATAAGCAAATACATATAGATCCAAATAGGTAAATAAACAAAATTAAATGTGATTACAAAAAAAATAAAAGAGAATCCGCCTGTCAATGCAAGGAATCCCGGTTCCATCCCTGGTCCAGGAAGATCCCACGCGCTGGGGGTGGCGAGGGGGGACCTGCAACTGAGACCATATACCACAGCTACTGAGACTGTGCTTCAGAGTCTAGAGCTCATGCACTGCCACGAGAGAGTAGTCCCCCCTCACCACAGCTAGAGAAGGTCTGAGCACAGCAATAAAGACCCAGCAGAGCCAAAAATAGATTAAAAAGTCTGAAAAAAACCACAGGCCCCATATTCCTTTGTTTTAGCAGGTGCTGTCTGGACTGCTGTGCTCAGCTCTGGTTGCCACATCTTCCAGAGGATAATGAAAACCAAGAGAACCTTCACTAGAAGGGTGTCTGAAAATGGAATCATACAAACAAGATCAATAGGAGGAACTGGGACTATTTACTCAGAGAAGAGAAGAAAAATATAAACATGGGAAGGGCTTCCAGGGAGAGAAGGCAGACAGCCTTATGCACCTTCCCACATGGCACAACGTAACAGGGCCCTCTACAGAGGGGGCAGGGGTAGGGGAGACACCAAGGCTTCCCAGGTGGCTCGATGGTAAGGAATCTGCCTGCAAGAGACTCAGAAGACATGAGTTCTATCCCTGGATAGGGAAGATCCCCTGGAGTAGAAAATGGCAACCCACTCCAGTTTTCTTGCCTGCAGAATTTGATGGACAGAGGAGACTGATAGGCTTCAGTCCATGGGGTCACAAAGTGTAGGACATGACTGAGCACAGCACACAGGGGGCAGGGTGGGAGGAGAAGGGGGCTGAGTGAAAAAACATGTATTATGTGTTTTAATAGTAGTTATTGACAATATCAGAGTGTTAGTGGAAACAATAAATATTGAATTGGTACAAAATTTCCAAATACAATCTTCTTAATTTTTTAAAAACAGAACTGTGGGCTTATTTACTTAAAAATAACTTAAAAATTAGGATACATGCTTAGAAGGACTATAAGCGAGACTACAGCAAAACTGTAGTAAGTAAGCTCTTGCTGCTCTTGGTCATTTCTTAACAAGGAGTTCACTCGCACAGCTAAGTGAAATTTAGGCCAAAAATTTTGGCCATTTTTATAACCACTGAAAAATACTTAACAGCAATTTATATTGCAAGAATCTAACAGCACTTTGAGTAACATCACAGTAAAATTTCCTACGAAAATGTAACAGATTTCAAATCTACCTGAAACTTCTCATAGTAGGTATGACAAAATGACCAAGTTCTAGTGTGCAGACTTGTGCATCCAACATCCATCCTGAAGCTAGCTCAGCCACATGGAGCCAAAAGGTTCCCATGTCTCCACCGTGTCTGACCACTGTACCATGAACTGCACCTTGAACCATACTCATCCAACATTTCCAAGGCCCCGTGATCATCACATTCGGCAGAAGAGTGCTGGACAGCTCGCTGATACAGTGCAAGCCATCACGGAGCTTGCTGCCCAGAGGGATCGCAACAGGTTCCAACCTGGGGTCACACTCCAATGAGCCCTAGAACAGCGTTTCTGCTTTTAGCACCTTGCCACGCCCAGAGGGCTTATTCAGCACCATTGCTGGGACCCTCCCCAGAATTCTAGATTCTGTCCATCTGGGGTGAGCCTGCTGATTTGCATTAAGACCGAGTTCCCAGGTGAAGACCACACTGCTGGCTGGGGAGCCATGCTTTTTTATTATCTACTTATTCATTTACTTTTGGCCGTGCTGGGTCTTCATTGCTGTGCACAGGCTTTACTGAGTTTCGGCAAGTGGGGACTACTCTTCACTGCAGTGGGGAGCACAGGCTATAGGCCTGTGGGCTTCAATAACTGCTAACTGCAGCACGCGGGCTCAGCAGTTGCCACTCGTGGCCCTCGAGTGCATGGGGCTCAGCAGTTCCAGCGTCCAGGCTCTAGAGCATGGGCTCAGTAGTAGTTGTGCAAGGGCTCGGTTGCCCCACAGCAGTGAGGTATTCCAGGACCAGGGATTGAACCCCTGTGCCCTGCATTGGCAGGCAGATTCTTGACCACTGGACCACCAGGGAAGTCCTGGGGAGCCACACTTTGAGAAGTGCCATCCCAGACACGGCTGGGTTGCTTCAAATTCTGGATTCAGTGGCCTGGAGGTTAAAGAGATCCGTGTATCCTGAGTCACATCTAAACTCCAGCCTGGTCTTCTGTTCTCTAGAAGGAGATGATCAAGACTAATGATTTTAAAATAAAAAGGATGAGATTTAAACATCACTTAAAGATGGAGAGGGCAGGTAAAGCCAGGTGTCCAACAATAGAGTAAGTTATTTACAACACGTGGAATCTGTATAACTGGAGGATTTGAGATCACGACCATGTTACTATCTGCTGCCTAGGATGCGGGCTATTTCAAAAACTGATTCATACTGATTCTATTACTTATGTTGCAGTGTAACAGCTGGAAATTAAATAAGACTTTGAGGGATAATTTACGTTTTCCATTATATTTTTACAGGAAAATGAACTACAAGTCCTAAACCACTTACTCAAATGTTTTAGAATGAATAATCTTTGGAAGTTGGTAACTGCCTGTAACTGAACAAACATTCATGTATTCATTTATTCAACCAATATTTCTTAAGAGTCACCTTTATACTTAGCTTACATGCTGGGACTGGAAGAATAAAGAAGAGTCGCTGAACTTCAGAACTCATGATCAAGTAAGATGAACATAATTGAGAGAATAAAAAACCCAAAGCCTCCACATTATCATATAAATAACATCTGATCTGATTAGTATGCAGAGTGAGTGTGTGAATCTGGATTTTATAAAAGTATGTAGCTTCACCAAACTGGAGATGCCAAATTTAAATGAATCCTCTAAGAGACTGGCTCACATTCTGTCATTAGAACATTATTATTGTTGTCTTTGTAGCTGTAAAAATCAAACACCATCATGACATATAACCATTGTTCTTTCTCAGTCTTTGCATCACATTTTCAAACCATCTTTAAAACATTTTAACCATCTTAAAAAGCCTCAGAATCACTGACAGGCAATGACAATCCAGTATTCTAAAGTTGTCAGTGACAAACTTTTACTTCTGAAAGAAATGGACTTTTGAATTAATAGTAACAATGAGACCGCGTGCGTGCTCAGTTGTGTCCGAGTCCTTGTGACCCCATGGACTGTGGCCCACCAGACTCCTCTGTTTGTGGAGTTTTCCAGACAAGAATACTGCTGTGCGTTGCCATTTCCTTCTCTAGGGGATCTTCCCGATGCAGGGACAGAACTCGAGTCTCCTGTGTCTCCTGCATTGGTAGGCAGATTCTTTATCACTGAGCCACATGGGAAGCCCAATAGTAATGTTATAAAGCATTTAAAAACACCCACATAAATGTCACAGTATTTGATTAAGGAAACTAAGAATAAAATAAAAATTGGAAACTCAGAAGTTGAAACAACTGCCAAATTTTAGCCCAGGGCAAACTTTTTACTGCTGTATTTTTAAGTGCTTGAAAAATCAGGTTTATAATGGAAATACAGACAGACCAAGCTCCGATGTAATATACATAAATGATATGTTTCTGTTCTTGTATAGTGATTTCCCTCCTCTCTAAACATTAATCTTTGAATAACTTACTCCATAAATTATTGAACTTGGTTCAAAAGCAAATGAAATCTAAAATACCCATTTACTGAATGGCTACAGTGCCACGTTGAAATTACTGTGATTTATCTCTTTCTTTAATGCTTACTGTAGTAAACGGACTTCATTGCTCAAAATTATTACCTGGTAGCACAGTTTACTCTAGTTTAAGCATAAATCTATCCCCCTATTCACAACAGCAGCTGTTTGTCAAGATCTCGTTCACTGTTCACTCAGCCACAGCCATGAGGCTCAATTTTTTCTTTTTACATCCTGAGAGTGTACCTATATGTACACTGAGGTACGTATAGATGGCATGCATATTTGGGGGAAAGCAATTGAATTTGCATGCACTATGATTCCTGCAGTGGGGCAGGAGTGAGGTAGAGCACCATTTACCCACCACTGAGCTCGTTCCCTGTGCTCATACGCGACGTGGCTCTACCAGCGCAGCCTCTGCACGCAGGCCTGTCTATAGATCTGCTGCATTTCTCACACGTTACTGCTCGCAGGTACCTGGGTCACAGCAACTGAGCTGTTGTTGCTGTGGTTACAGAGAGAGATTCTGCTTTAGAATCCAACTTCTCATCTGCACCAACAGGAAGGCCCCCTCCTCATTTCCAGTCTTATGGTTTGGTTGGCAGAAGAGTTGAGGAAAACGTCTATTCTTCATCTAGAGAAAACTTGGCTGCATACATGACAATGGGCTAAATGGTTTAATATAGAGAGAGTGCTGCTAAACAAACAAGAAAAACACTACTTTAGATAGAAAAACGGGCAAACAACTTTAAGAGATGAGCCACAAAACAAGATATTTTTTAAAATGTGCTCTTAGAAATAAAGAATTGAAAACACTATGAGGGTACCTTTCACCAATCAAACTGGTGAAGTTTCCTTTTTCTTGATAATATTAAATACTGAGAAATACAAAATTTAAGGAGCATAGATATGCTGCTAATGGAAGTACAAACTATACACTATTTCCAGACGGCAATTTAACAGTGTTTGTGGAGTCTTTAAAATGTTCCTACATTCAGCCTGCTAATAAACTCACATCTAATAATCTACTTAAGTATAATAAGTTATGAAAGTGAAAATGTACATTTATAGATATTAATGGTTACTTGTTTTTATAATAACAAAGATGTACATTTAAAATTATTCATGGTTACTCATTTTTATAATAACAAAAAAACACTTAAATAGCTTGAATTGAGGGGTACATAAATAAACTATGATACATTCACAAGATAAAACGGTAATATAACCATTAAAAAATCACAACTCTGGAGAGTCTTTAACAAGTGGAAAGTGTTCTCTATAGAAGGTTAAGAAATATAAGCACGCTGTATTGATTCCAAAGTGTATTTGGATAAATGCGTGAACATATATAGAATATAAACTCCACTGGGCAGAAAATTCTGTATGTTTTGTTCACTGACGTACCCCAGAACCCAGCAGCGTCTGGCACCTAGTAGGTATTCACTGCAGTCTGGGAGGAAATAACCTAATATGTGGTTAAATCTGAGATGGGGACAGGGATCAGAGGTTTAAGCCTAACTTTGTTTTATAGGCATTTCTGTATTTTCTTATTTTTCTATATGGTGTACGTATGATTTTTACAACCCCAAAGCAAGACAAAGCTGCTTCTATTTGAAGTGTATTTTTTCTAATGCTATTTCTTCTGTAGAGCTAGAGACAGATTTGCTTCAAAATTTACACCCACGTGCAGCACAGTCTCAAGATTCTATACCGTAACCGGGACTTAGAAAACCCAAGGCATAGTAGAGGTATGTTAATTTTGTTAAATCTCACACGATAAGTGATTTCTTTTTTACAAACAGATACTTAATGGGAGCCTTGTCACTTAAGGATACATTATTCATATCATGTGGCAGTCTGGCTGAGAGGGGAGTTTGGGGGAGGATGGATACATGTACATGTATGTCTGGGTCTCTTTGGCATGCACTTGAAACTATTACAACATTGTTAACTGGCTATACCTCAATATAAAATAAAAGGCTTAAATTAAAAAAAAATAAAGATACATTATTCAGCACACAAACACATACTTTACTGTACCTTATTTTTTTTAAGTGCATTATAATACTGAATATTTTGAAACATAAATAACTTGGAATTTTCTTCACAGAAAATTTGCTTTCCTTTCCCTTTCTCTTCAACTGCCTTGTCAAATTCTCCTTTCCCATAGCACAGAAAGACAAAATTGGAAGCACTTCCTTGTTGTCTCTTAACTAGCCTCAGTCACCTAAATATCACCAGGGTGTTAATTAGAAAATGGTTATTTCATATAAAATTATGCATATTATATGCACAGAGAAATTGCATGTATGCAAACAGTAAGCCAATTTGCCCCTGGCAGGTAGCACTTTTTTCCTTAGCAAAGCAAACAAACAGAAGCCTCAGAAAAGTACAAACAGGAAACACACTCAGACCTGCTCTCCAAGGGCAGAAAACAGATGGACAGCCATTCCCCAGCATCTGCAGCAGGACCGATAAAGCAGAGCCTCAAACACAATGACCAGCTTGCCTGGGAAACTGAGAGGGGAGCAGGCTGTGTCCCTGCATTCGGCATGTTCCTCCAAGGCTGCAATGAACCCAGAGACACAATTGCAATTTGGAGAAATGAGAGAAAAAAAGTCTTGCATGGAACAGCCAGGTCTGTTAAGAAAAAAAAAGGCACAATCCATGCAGTGATATGGTATTACTTCTAAATCACCCAAATTATTTCCTTCCTATCAAGCTAATGTACACAAACTCAAAACACTAACACTTGAATTTTTCATTCATTTCATAAAATTCAGGGCTTCCCTGGTGTCTCAGATGGTAAAGAATCTGCCTGCAGTGCAGGAGACCAGGGTTCAATCCCTGGGTCGGGAAGATCCCCTAGAGAAGGGAATGGCTACTCACTCCAGTACTCTTGCCTGGAGAATCCCACGGACAGAGGAGCCTGGCTAGCTACAGTCCACGAGGTTGCAAGAGTCGGACACAACTGATCGACTAACACTTTCAATTTTTTCACTTTCATAAAATTCAACAGAAAAGGAACCTGAGTAGAGCACTCACCTTTATCACAAAGCCTTAAGCTAGGAGAAACCAAGGGCACCCTATGTATACATTTTAAAGGTTGCGCATATACAGTTTGAAAGTTGCTATGAAGAGGTTCTTTAAAATATTCCAAATTTTAGTCACCAGACACAGAGGTGAGGTGAAGTCGCTCGTCGTGTCCGACTCTTTGCGACCCCGTGGACTGTAACCTACTAGGCTTCTCTGTCCATGGGATTCTCCAGGCAAGAATACTGGAATGGATTGCCATTTCCTTCTCATGTCAATTAAACTAAAGAGGAAATGATCTTTCGAAATACAGAATTCAGTTCTTTGTCATAAAACATTCAGAGAGCAGTAGGTAACCCCTTCAACTCTTTCAAAAATGTTTTAATGTTGGGATGAGCAATGCAACACAGGAGAATGACTGAACAGGCAAGAGATGGAAAGGTGGTGATAATTACTAGGCAAGATTCAATGATGGGGAAAAGACTGGTTACATCAAAACTGCCGAGGGCCTTTACAGTCATGATTCGGAGTCTGGAAGTTAATGAGTATTTCTGACAGGCCTTAAGGAAAATTAAAGATGTTACCCTTTCTGTGGGACGTCCGCAACCCCCAAGACTGTCTGGTGCTCACATCACACCATTTAACGACATGATATTGCAATTGTCTACATTTGTCTACGAGGATTTCATGGAAGGTTTCTCGGCAGAGGCTGATCACCATTAACATCCCAGTATCTAGCAAAGCACCTGCAGACACTGGACGAACACATGGATGAAAGGTAGTAGAGGGGACAGAAAGTGGAGAGATCATAGCACAGAAAGCCTAATGCCCAGTATATGGTAGGAAACTAATGAACACTCATCATCCAGATTAAAATTTCTATTATAATTTTAATCTCTGATATTGACATTGTCTAATTTGATCCACAAAAAATGAGACAGACAGTATGTTGAGAAATAAAGACAATGACAGAAACATGTTCCATGAAGGATTGAGACTTTGTTAAGCTCTCTCTATATATGGTTTTTCCAGTAGTCATGTATGGATGTGAGAGTCAGACCATAAAGAAAGTTGAGCACCAAAGAATTGACGCTTTTGAACTGTGGTGTTGGAGAAGAGTCCAGCACCCTTGAGAGTCCCTTGAACTGCAAGGAGATCAAACTAGTCAATCCTAAAGGAAATCAGTCCTGAATATTCACTGGAAGGACTGATGCTGAAGCTGAAGCTCCAATATTCTGGCCACCTGAATCAAAAAAACTGACTCATTGGAAAAGACCCTGATGCTGGGAAAGATTGATGGCAGGAGGAGAAGGGGATGACAGAGGATGAGATGGCTGCATAACATACCAACTCCAGGGACATGAGCTTGAGCAAGCTCTGGAAGTCGGTGATGAACAGGGAAGCCTGGCGTGCTGCAGTCCATGGGGTTGCAAAGAGTTGGATATGACTGAGCGACTGCACTGATGCTGATATCGTCTACTACATGTGTCAAGAATACTGCTAGAGACCACACAAGACTGCCATCTGTCCTTGCTTACCCTGAGTAGGCAACCAAGGGAAAAGTCAGAGTAGTTTAGGGATCAGTTCAGTTCCATTCAGTTCAGTCGCTCAGTCGTGTCTGACTCTTCGTGACCCCATGAATCACAGCATGCCAGGCCTCCCTGTCATCACCAATTCCCAGAGTTCACTCAGACTCACGTCCATCGAGGCATCTCATCCTCGGTCGTCCCCTTCTCTTCCTGCCCCCAATCCCTCCCAGCATCAGAGTCTTTTCCAATGAGTCAACTCTTCACATGAGGTGGCCAAAGGACTGGAGTTTCAGCTTTAGCATCATTCCTTCCAAAGAACACCCAGGGCTGATCTCCTTCAGAATGGACTGGTTGGATCTCCTTGCAGTCTAGGTTTAGGGATACATGAAAGCAAATATCTATTTTCTTGAAAACTCTCTTAAATATTCAAATGGTACCCATTTTAAAAACTGAACTGATTGCTACAGTTATCCACCCCCAAGGTATTATCAAGTAACCAAAGAAAGAGCAGCAACAAACTCCTTGGGGTCACTTGGTCAACATAACTTCATAAACACCAAGTAATTACCAAGTGTTCATCAAGGCTCCATCTCACACTGCAGCCACTTCCCCACCTGCTAGCTGTCACTGGATCTCCGCCTATAAATTACAGGCATATCCCAGGGCCAGATATGTCTTGAGGAGCAGGTATTTCTGCAGTACTTTCGGATTCATCATTATCAACGTAATTATCATCACCAGCATCGTCACCATCATCACCATCATCTTCTTCCTCTTCACTTCACTGCCATCATCACGAACGTCCATCAAGTACATGCTTGGTGCCACATACCATTCTAGGCACTTTACATGTATTACTTCATTTAATCTTCTCAAACGCCTTGCTGTTGCTGCTGGCTGCTAAGTCGCTTCAGTTGTGTTCAGTTCTGTGTAACCCCATAGACGGTAGCCCACCAGGCTCCTCTGTCCCTGGGATTCTCCAGGCAAGAACACTGGAGTGGTTTGCCGTTTCCTTCTCCAAGGCATGAAGGTGAAAAGTGAAAGTGAAGTTGTTCAATCATGTCTGACCCTTAGTGACCCCATGGACTGCAGCCTACCAGGCTTCCTCCATCCGTGGGATTTTCTAGGCAAGAGTACTGGAGTGGGGTGCCATTGCCTTCTCCATCAAACATCTTATACAGTAGCAAATTTTACTATTTCCATCTTAGAAACTAGGAGAGTGAGGCTCAGAGAGATTAAGACCACATGCTAGAAGTCTACTTGATTCCAGGGTGCACCGTCTCAACTGTCATGCTTACCATCTACTGACTCATTGGGTCAGTACTTCAGTGCTGACAACTGGGCTACCTTTAGCTTGCTGAGTCTCTCTCCTCCTCCCTGGCTCTTCAGCCCATATCCAGGCATTTTGCTTGGTTGTCTTCTTCCTTCAAAGGCCTTGTTCTGATAACCTGCCCAATAACCTTGGTCTTCTCCCAGGGCAGGGCTTCTGCCCCATCCTGTGTCAGTCTGGTGACCAAGTCCCTTCAACCTTCTCACAGACTTAACAACAGATAGATATCCATTAGTGAGGTTCTCAATTTCCTGTCTCTGCCTGACTCCTCTGTCTTGAGACCCCTATCACCTGCTGCTGGTCCAGACTTGAACTTCCTGCTGGAGACCTGAGCCTTCCAGTAGATATTGGTATTGAGGCCACTCAGTGGGTGGGTCTATAGCCAAGTGCTGGTCTCTGCAGGACATTTCTGCTCCTGCCATCAATCAGTAGCCTTGCTGGGAAAACTCTGAAGGTGTTAAGGGTGGTAATGAATTTCACATTAAAATTACCCACGTGCCAGAGAAGCTCTTGGATTCTCTATTTCAACTGCACTCCAACAAAGACTCATTCTCTCTGGAGGCAGCACAACAAAGACACTGTTCCAAGCCAGTGCTGGACACACAGCAGCTCCCTTCTCCTGCAAGACACAGAGGAGCCTGCCACCTGTCAGAGAGGGTGTAGTTTAATTAGGTAACACTTGTGAAGGCTTTTGTGACATGTAGCACACGTGTCACCCCGGGAGCTCACACATGGCATTCCACATTGCAAAAATGAGAGCTATTTTTAAAGACTCTCTACCAGCTGAGCAGAACCTACGTATGTCCTTCACAGACTGCTGTAAATCCACTACTCTTTCTTTGGGATACCTCGAAAAGAACACACAACTGGTGGAGATTATTGAACAAGATACAAAGGTCACTTAAAAAAAATTTACAAGCAATGTTTAGTTTTCAGAGGAACCTCAAAGAGCTTTCTTTGTTTCAGCCAGTAGTTTGAAAACAAACAATTCCAGGGGAGGGGCCAGTCTGCAGAGTGGACTTATTGCACCATGCCTCCAGATGTCATTTCCAGGTAGGAGAGTGAGTCAGGATGCTGGGGGACAGCTGAGGGCCCCGCAGAGCCTTCTGGCATGCCCTGGAACCTATAAACACCAAGGCCAGGGTCTCTGAGGCCCTGGCTAGACTTGCTTGGTCAGTTAAAGTCAAGTGTCTCACGACAGCTGTAGGTATAAGTGTAAGATCTACCTCTCCAGACTGTGATTACAGAAAGCTTTGCTGGCTTCAGGAAAACTAAATGGCTTATTTTTAATGAATGAGGGCAGGCCCCTCATCCCCTCTTTAAGAATGCTTCCTTCTGTCAAAGGGATCCTGTGATTGAGTGGGTGGGCTTAATGGACTGCCTCTGGCTAAGAGGTTTGTGGGTAGTTCCCCCAAATCATTTTAGTCCTCCAATGACTGCCAGTGGGGTTTGCGGCCTCCCCCTGGGCTTTCCCTTCTATGATTAACTGACCATCCTGAGGGCTCTGTGGAGACCTGTGTCCCGCACTTTGCAGGGGCAGGGGCTGCCATGTTCTCAAACCCATTCACAGGACTTCCTTGGAAGTCCAGCGGTTAGGACTCCCTGGCTTTCACTGCTGGGAACCTGAGTTTGAACACTGGTCGGGGAACTAAGATCCCATAAGCCTCTCAATACATTAAAACAAAAACAAAAACAAAAAGTCATGCTTATCTTTCTGGGATCTATACTCTGACACAACAATGCTGATCATACCAAGTGAAAGTCAAACCTGAACAATGATCCATCTTTAATTTTTTTTTTAAAGAAAGTTAACCTGTGATATATCTCCTACAAAATTAATACATTTCTTCAAATACTGTTTTATCAATCTTTTTCCCCCACACACATGTGATATAACAAAGGCACCTTTTAGAGAAAAGCCTGGGTCAAAGCTATCAGCGTCAGAAAAGTGATATTCTTCTGTGGCGCTTCCCATCAATAGGTGGAAGAAGTACAATATATGAAAATCAGTACCCTTTTAAAATAAACAGAATTTCCTAGACATACACACAATTTTCACTGACTAATAGCAACATGTAACTTGTTCAGCTGACAAGCAGGCACCAACAGGACTAAGCGATTTTTTTCCCCCAAATTCAACACCAATTTCTAAATTCACTGGCCAATGGAAGCCCCACTCATCTGTCATTATACAAATATGAGAGACTTCCCTGGTGGTTCGGTGGTTAAGACTCTGCACTTCAACAGGGGGATGCAGGCTAGACCCATGGTGGAGAAACTAAGATCTCACATGCCACGAGGTACGGCTAAAAAAAATTTTTAATGTGAAGACACTCTGCTGTCTTGAATGTCAATGATTTTGGTGCACACTGAGCACAGCCAGGCAGTAGGCTTGGCACTTTACAAATATTGAGACATGTGTTCATTCTTCCTGAATCCTAAGGAATGTAATAAGCACCACAAGGGCAGACACTTCACCCATTTTCTTCATTGCAGCAGCCCCAGTGCCTGGCACATAATAGGTGCTGAATAAATATGTATTGAATACGTTAAAAGAATAATTTCTCATCGTTCACATGGTAGCCTTCAGAGATTATGTTTATCCCCTTTCTACAGAAGGAGAAACTGAGGTTCTAAGAGATTAAGTAACTTGCTCCCAGTCACATGGCAAGCTCCCTTCCACCTGCCTCCTACACTCACGCTGAACCATTTCTGCTCTATATCACCTGTCTCCTCAAGCCAATTACTGACTAAAACCATTTGCATCCAACAAAATGTCTGTATGAATACACAGTTGACCCTTGAACATCTCAGGGCTTGGTCTGCATTTAATTTATAGCCCATATGTGAGGCTCCTCCACATCCATGGATTCAACCAACCAAGAACAATGCAGTACTGTACTATTTACCATAGACAAATCTGCATATAAATGGACCCTTGCAGTTCAAACTCCTGTTGTTCAGTGGTTATCTGTTCGTGCAAAAAAAAAAAAAAAAAACCTCTAGAAATTCTACCCATGATAGGCTTTCTGACTGTGCCTTATGACCCAATACTTAGCATGTTTGGGCATTCAGACCTAATTATTTGGGTGCTTCTTCTATATCTTTACATAATTACCCTCTTTTTAGCAAGTATTACAAAGACAAAAGTGGAAACACAAACCTTTTCGGATGACTTTCACCTGCTGTAAATATGAATGACATGCCCTTGGCAAAGGAGGATCCGAAAGCCCCACGATTTAAATATTCTTCATTCTCCAAAGAGGGAAGGCCACACTTCTTCATAAAAAGGAGGAGCAAGTCCCTATATATTTGTTCTTCCTTTCTACTTTCTATTCTGCATCATCATTTTTTCTTCCCTTCTTTTTGACCCACAAACATGCTCAACTTTCCCCATAAAAAGACACATGAAAGATAGGGGAGGGGAGGAGACAGGAGAGGAGAGGAAGAAAGGGAGGAAGGCAGGAAGGGGGAGGGAGAGGGAGGGAAGGGGTTGGCTGGTGAGCTCTGCTCACTGCACTCACTCTTCAGAGCGGAAGATCACATTTCTTATATGAATTTTCTACGCCCATCTCCTCCCTTCACCCCTCACAGACCCATTCATTTCAGACCATACATCAGGTTAGGTGCCAAGAAGATGATGGTAACTAAGGTTCAGAGAGACTCTGTCACTCCAGCAGCTCCTATAAATCACCAACTACTGTGAAGTCTGTAAAGTCCCTGGCTTTACAGCTCCTAGAGAGCATCTCAACAGAATCTCAACTTCCACACAGTATAAAGTGGAGTTCTGATCTTCCCACAGCCCGCTTCCCTCTCTCTCTCACCTGCAAGAAGCCACATCAGCCTCCAGGTACCTCCTCTTATCCCTGCCTCTGCCTTGGACTCAGTGAAGTTCAAGTTCTTCCAGCTGACAAAGCACCTTGCCTGTTTCCATTTCCATAGCCGGTGTCTCTACTCAGGCCTCCGTTCCCTTTCATCTGGTCTACAGCCCCAGCCGTCTCACTGCTCCTGCTCCTCCCAAACAACTGAGAAAACTATTGACAACCAGGCTCCTCAAGAACACAATGCCCATGTCATTCTCCTAATCAAAAAGATTTTCAAATGTTCAACATTCCTGCCCTGTCTGGGGGAAGGTAAATTGGTGGAGCCCCTATGGGGAACAGCATGCAGGGTTCTCAAAAAAATGAAAATTGAGTTGCTATATAACCCAATAATCCTACTCCTGGGCATATATGCAGACAAATTGATAATTCAATAAGATATATGCAGCATCCTGGGCTCATTCTAGTACCATTTATAATAGGAGGAAAAGGAAGCAACTTAAGTGTCCATTGACATGGTACACATACACACACACACACACACACACACACACACACACACACACAAACATACACACAATGGGATATCACAATACCTTAAAAAAGAATAAATAATGCCATTGGCAGCTTCATGGACCTAGAGATCATCACACTAAATGAAGTCAGAAAGAGAAAGATAAATACCATATGATATCACTTATATGTAGAATCCTTATCTACACAACAGAAGCAGACACACAAACTGAGAAAAGCCTTGTGGTTGCGCAGGGGAGGGAGTGTGGGGCAGGGGTGGATTAGGGGTTTAGGACTAGAAGATACAAACCATCTACGGATTAAATAACAGAGTCCAGCTGTGTAGCACAGGGAACTATCTTCAATATGCTGCAGTAAACTGTAATGGAGAAGGGAAATTTTTTCACATTCCCTCTTAACAACAGAACAATGTCAATTATTTAAGGATGTTTGAGGCTTCCATGATAGGGGTACAACCTACTCTGCAAATTACTTAATCTCACTAATTTAATTGAAATTGAACTCCACTAACCTCCCATGAACATCAAAACATTATTCAAATTGAGTTAATACTAAAGTAGCTCAATCTACCAAGATTATAGTTAAGTTTCATGCATTTGGTAAGAAGTCAACATGCACACCGGATTCATGCAGTTTTTAAAATGGTAAACATGCCCCTAGAGTCTCACCATTAAAACCTCAGTATTGCTCAGAATCGAGTTGTTTTCTGTAAGACATGCCTCTTTCTTTCTTTCCAACAGTAATTATTTTGAATGTGACTCTTTTCATATATACTTCATGATTTAGTGTTTCAACATTGGGGAACTTGCTGCAAACTCAGGGGATAATGGTACAAATCATAAGCTTAGAGGTCACACAATAAATACTTCATTATACCATTTGACATCATTTTCTCCTTTCATTCATGGATGCTTTAAGGTAACTGCAGCCTTTAAAGAATCCTTCTCTCTGAGTGACAGCAGCTAAGTAAATAACTGCTACTATAGCCAGGAAAAGAATGAGGTACAAATTGAAATTTATGTGAAACATAAACACTTGGTGCTTCTTAACATTTCTTAAGTGAACTCTGATTTTCTCAATGCTTTAAACAAAATCTAAAATGATCCCTCATATTTATAAAACTATAAGCCTCTTTAATATCTTGAAATATGATCTCTCAGACATATACATGCGTTTTTAACACCTCAACTACAAGTCATAGCGAGTCATAAGTATCAACATTCAGTCTAGCTTCAGGCCATGACGGTTATATAACAAACAGGAAATTTATCAAAATGGAGATTAAGGATTTGAAAAATTAATGGAAAATCCATCAAGAGAGTAGCCTGCATAAAAGTTTAGGCAAACATTCCCACTGTGGACTGAAAATAAAGTTCTAAACAACTGGGGATTTCATGTTTCACATTAATTTCATCAAAATTTACATAGAAAATTACTAAAAACCCAAATGACAGTTCCTTTTTTTATATATAGTTTTATATAAAGCCTCTTATATAAAGACTAGAGATCTCTAAGAAAATTAGATACCAAGGGAACATTTCATGCAAAGATGGGCTTGATAAAGGACAGAAATGGTATGGACCTAACAGAAGCAGAAGATATTAAGAAGAGGTGGCAAGAATACACAGAAGAACTGTACAAAAAAGATCTTCATGACCCAGATAACCATGATGGTGTGATCACTCATCTAGAGCCAGACATCCTGGAATGAGAAGTCAAGTGGGCCTTAGGAAGCATCACTACGAACAAAGCTAGTGGAGGTGATGGAATTCCAGTGGAGCTATTTCAAATCCTGAAAGATGATGCTGTGAAAGGGCTGCACTCAATATGGCAGCAAATTTGGAAAACACAGCAGTGGCCGCAGGACTGGAAAAGGTCAGTTTTAATTCCAATCCCAAAGAAAGGCAACACCAAAATATGTTCAAACTACTGCACAATTGCACTTGTCTCACACGCTAGCAAAGTGACGCTCAAAATTCTCTAAGCCAGGCTTCAACAGTACATGAACCGTGAACTTCCAGATATTCAAGCTGTATTTAGAAAAGGCAGAGGGATTAGAGACCAAATTGCCAACATCCGTTGGATCACTGAAAAAGCAAGAGTTCCAGAAAAACATCTACTTCTGCTTTACTGAATATGCCAAAGCCTTTGACTGTGTGGATCACAACAAACTGTGGAAAATTCTTAAAAGATGGGAATACCAGACCACCTGACTTGCCTCCTGAGAAATCTGTATGTATACCAAGAAGCAACAGTTAGAACAGGACATGGAACAGACTGGCTGCAAATTGGGAAAGGAGTAGGTCAAGGCTATATATTGTTACCCTGCTTATTTAACTGATATGCAGAGCATATTACGAGAAATGCCAGGCTGGATGAAGCACAAGCTGGAATCAAGATTGCTGGGAGAAATATTAATAACCTCAGATATACAGATGACACCACCCTTAAGGTAGAAAGCCAAGAAGAACTAAATAGCCCCTTGATGAAAGTGAAAGAGGAGAGTGAAAAAGTTGGCTTAAAACTCAACATTTCAGAAAACGAAGATCTTGGCCTCTGGTCCCATCACTTCATGGCAAATAGATGAGGAAACAATGGAAACAGCGACAGACTTTATTTTCTTGGGCTTCAAAATCACAGCAGATGGTGATTGCACCCATGAAATTAAAAGATGCTTGCTCCTTGGAAGAAAAGCTATGACCAATCTAGACAGCATATTAAAAAGCATATTACTTTGCCAACAAAGGTCTGTCTAGTCAAAGCTATGGTTTTTCCGGTAGTTGTATATGGATGTGAGAGCTGAGCCATAAAGAAAACTAAATGCTGAAGAGTTGATGCTTTTGAATTGTGGTGTTGGAGAAGACTCTTGAGAGTCCCTTGGACTATAAGGAGATCCAACCAGTCCATCCTAAAGGAAATCAGTCCCAAATATTCACTGGAAAGACTAATGCTGAAGCTGAAACTCCGATACTTTAACCACCTGATGGGAAGAACTGACCCACTGGAAAAGACTCTGTTGCTGGGAAATATTGAAGGCAGAAGGGAGAAAGGGACGACAGAGGATGAGATGGTTGGATGACATCACCAACTCAATGGACATGAGTTTCAGGAAGCTTCTGGAGTTGGTGATGGACTGGGAAGCCTGGTGTGCTGTAGTCTATGGGGTCGCAAAGAGTTGAAAAGGACTGAGCAACTGAACTGAAGTGATATATAGCCTTGCACATGGTAAAAATTCCATGCACATTGATTGAATGTAATTACATAACACTGAATTATATAATGCTGAATTACATAAAATTGGATTCTCTCGTAATTCATGGTGTTTGTCTAATGGAAAAAAATACTTTTTATTGCATTTTTCCTGGACTCCAGGACACCTAAAGTGCTGAATCAATATTTACTGATGGATTGAATCATAGGATTATATATTTAATCGTATAAATTCATGATATTTTTAAATAAAAATACATATCTGAGAAGCAATGTTTATGTCTCTGTCACAGGTATATGGGCAAAGCTTTATCTTCTACCACTGGGCAGCTCATGACACTACAGAGCATTATATTAGTTTATCATGAGGTCCTCCTTACAGCAAGCCCATCTCAGAACACGTATTACCTCTAATGCAATGTGGCTTTTTATTACCTCATGAGACTTCCATTTACTATGGAATGTGAATTTTGTGCAGCTTCTAATTTAGACTGTCTTAGAGAGAAAATGTAATGGTGGTAATATGGTTCCTTGCTTTATAGGAAGGTATGGCTCTTGTCTCAAGAGAACCAGCTGAGAACTTTAAAAATTGTCTGAGATAAAAAACAAAACCATTCCTGAGCACAAGTAATCTCTTTTGTGGTTTGAACATGCAAACATTAAGAATATAACCATGGGCACTGCATTCCATAACACTGACTTTTTGTTATAACAAAAAAATACCCACCTCCATGTTTAAGCACCTTCTGAGGGAGTACTCATTGTACAGGGATTACTGTACAAAACACTCTCTAAATTCATTGCTACTCTACCAGTGGTGGGTTTACAACCTCCAACTGACACATACCAGGATATTTTCCACAAATATCTTCTTGATAGGAGAAGAGCAAGCATTGCTGTTAAGCGAATGTTCGGTTATGGGCTGTGGTGAAAGCGAGTCTTCAAGGGGCCAGACTTGGTCATTTGATACACGCTTCCTGACTGCCTCCACAGGTCCACTTTATTAAAAGCACAGGGCATCACTTTCTTCTGCTGACTGACTTAAAATTGTAGTTTTGAAAGACAATCTTGAAGTCACTTAGGTATGAAATTTCTTACATAGCCCCAAGGTGATGTTGGCATAAAAATTTCTCCCTTCTCTTATCCTTATTCTTCTCTAATTCTTTTATCATAACATTGATGGCAATTTTCACAGCACTTTTGGACATCTTAAAGGAAACGAAACTGTCTTTGGGAATTCATTTAACAAACAGTAAAACAGGAGATGTTTAAATTCAATACTGCTATTCACATAATACTATCTCCTTACAACTGTTAATAATTAGATATGCAGTTAATAATCGTTGACCTCTGCAAGGTACAAGTCCCCATGAGCCACCAGGTACTGTGGCAAATGTTCCAAAGGATTGTTCCTGTTTTGCACAGTCTCCCAGTCATGTCGGATTCACTGTGACCCCATGGACTGCAGTCCAACAGGATCCTCTGTCCATGAGACTTTTCAGGCATGAATGCTGGAGTGGGTAGCCATTCCCTTCTCCTGGGGATCTTGCCAACCAAGAGATTGAACTTGGGTCTCTTGCACTGCAGGCAGATTCTCTACCATCTGAGCCATGAGGGAAGCTTACCCTATATACAATAAATAACTCCAAAATAAGAGTTCAAACAAAAAAAAAAACCTCTTAGAAGAAAACAAGAGAGAAGAAGCCTCATGACATTGTCTTTGACAATGATTTCTTGGCTATGACAACAAAGACACAGGCAATAACCAAAAAAATGAGATAAATTGAACTCTATCAGAATTTTATAACACTATTAACAGAGGCAAGCTGGGGAAAGGGAGAAAATATGTGCAAATCATAGAGTATTTATATTTAATAAGGGATTAATATCCAGGATATACATAGAACTCCTACAACGCAACAACAAAAGAAACCCAATTTGAAAATAGAAAAAAAAAACTTCAATAGACATTTCTCTTAAGAAATATACAGATGGCCAAAAAGCATATGAAGATGCTCCATGTTATTAATCATTCAGTTCAGTTCAGTCAGTCATGTCCGAGTCTTTGCAAGCCCATGAATTGCAGCATGCCAGGCCTCCCTGTCCATCACCAACTCCCGGAGTTTACCCTCAGTTCAGTTCAGTTCGATTCAGTTGCTCAGTTGTGTTCCACTCTTTTTGACCCCATGAATCGCAGCACGCCAGGCCTCCCTGTCCATCACCAACACCCACAGTTCACTCAGACTCACGTCCATCAAGTCCGTGATGCCATCCAGCCATCTCATCCTCTGTCGTCCCCTTCTCCTCCTGCCCCCAATCTGAGTCTTTTCCAGGGAGTCAACTTTTCGCATGAGGTAGGCCAAAGTACTGGAGTTTCAGCTTCAGCATCAGCCCTTCCAAAGAACACCCAGGACTGATCTCCCTTAGGCTGGACTGGCTGGATCTCCTTGCAGTCCAAGGGACTCTCAAGAGTCTTCTCCAACACCACAGTTCAAAAGCATCAGTTCTTCAGCGCTCAGCTTTCTTCACAGTCCAACTCTCACATCCATACATCCATCCATCCAACCATAGCCTTGACTAGAGGGACCTTTGTTGGCAGACTTCTATCTCTGCTTTTCAATATGCTATCTAGGTTGGGAGATGCAAATCAAAACCACAAGAAGGTATCATTTCACATCCATAAACAGAATTGGCTATTATTTAAGAAAAAAGAAAAGTAAGGAAAGGAGAGAACAAGCATTGGCAAGGATGTGGAGAAACTGAAACATCTGTGCACGACCGATGGGAATGTAAAATGGTAGGACTGCTATGGAAAACAGTATAGGGGCTTTTCAAAACATTAAAAATAGAATTACCTTATGTTCCAGGATTTCTGCTTCTCGGTATATACCCACAAAGAGCTGAAAGCAGAGACTCAAAGAGAGATCTGCACACCCATGTTCTTAACATGGGGTTCATAGCATTTCGCTCAGAAGTGAAATGGTTGAAGCAATCCAACTGTCTCTTGATGGATGAATGGACAAATAAAATGTGGTAAATAGATACAGTGAAATATTACTCAGTCCCTAAAAAATGAAGAAAATTCTGTCACGTGCTCCTACATGGGAAAACCTTAAGGACATGACAGTAAGTGAAATAAGTCAGTCCCAAAAGAACAAGTACTATGTAATTCCACTTATGAAAGTGAAAATGTAGTTGCTCAAAAGTTCCACTCTTTGAGACCTCATGGATTGTAGCCCACCAGGCTCCTCTGTCCATGGAATTCTCCAGGTAAGAATATTGCCATTTCCTTCACCAGGGGATCTTCTTGACCCAGGGATTGAATTTCACTTGAAGTGGAGTCAAGTGAAGTGAGCTCGCTCAGTCGTGTCTGACTGTTTGTGACCCCGTGGACTGTAGGCCACCAGACTCCTGCGTCCATGGGATTTCCTAGGCAAGAATAATGGAATGAGTTGCCATTTCCTTCTCCAGGGGATCTTCCCGACCCAGGGATCGAACCTGGGTCTCCCACATTGCAGGCAGATGCTTTAACCTCTGAGCCACCAGGGATTGAATTTCACTTATGAGAGGCCAAATCCATAAAGACAGAAAGTAGAATAGTTACCCGGAGTTGAGGGGGCAACAGGGAAGGAAGTTATTGATCAGTAGGCATCAGGTTTCAGTTTTGCAGGATGAAAAGAGTCCTGATAACAGAGGGTGATGATGAGAGCACAATATACTAAATGTCACCGAAATGTACACTTAAAAATGGTTAAGCTGGCACATTTTATGCTATGTGTATTTTACTACAATCTTCAAAAGAAGTAATTTTTTAATCTAAAACAAAGTAATCTTTTAAACTAAAAAAAGTGCTAAACCAAACTAAAACAAATTCAGCCCTATTCATTTACCCCCATGTAATGAACAATGCCTTCCTAAATCTGAGAAGGGCCTGACCCCTGGCCCCAAGATTTTCCCCGTTCCTTTTGGAAGGCCAGTACCCTCAGGGCCATATCCTTCCTCGATTCCTGCATCCAAGCTCTTAAGCACTCAAGCTCCGCTGCTAAGTTGTGCTAGAAGAAGACACACAAATGGCTTGCCTCTGTGCTAGGTGCTGATGGATAGCACACCACTCTCTCTAAGCTTCAGCAATGAATTTAGGAAGTTGTATACAAACAGTAAGGACTTCCCAGGTGGCTCGGTGGTAAAGAATCCTTCTGCCAGCGCAAGAGACATAGAGTCAGTCCCTGATTACGGACTCGACGGACGTGAGTCTGAGTGAACTCCGGGTGTTGGTGATGGACAGGGAGGCCTGGTGTGTTGCCATTCATGGGATCGCCAGGAGTCGGACACGACTGAGCGACTGAACTGAACTGAGAACACATAAAGAGGCAGAGAGTCATCATTATTACGGATGAAATATGGGCATTCAATTCAGATTCCGCCTTTCTCAGGTACTATGACTTGGGAAAGTTGCTAGACTTTCTATCTGCTTTCATTTTCCTCATCTGTAAAATAACAGAGACAACAATAGCCATCTCATAATATTATCATGAGGACTCATTGGTGATGGACAGGGAGGCCTGGTGTGTTGCCATTCATGGGGTCGCCAGGAGTCGGACACGACTGAGCGACTGAACTGAACTGAGAACACATAAAGAGGCAGAGAGTCATCATTATTACGGATGAAATATGGGCATTCAATTCAGATTCCGCCTTTCTCAGGTACTATGACTTGGGAAAGTTGCTAGACTTTCTATCTGCTTTCATTTTCCTCATCTGTAAAATAACAGAGACAACAATAGCCATCTCATAATATTATCATGAGGACTCAAGAGTTAAAATATCAAACTATCTTAGAATGCAGTAGGTGAGCAACAAGAATTATCTATTAGACACATATGCTCTCTAGTGTTTACAAGTGTCGCTCTTCTCCTGGATTACTGTGTCACTTACGTCAGTTACTCACTTTGGACAATCTCCGTTGCTCAGTGTACAGGGTACTAATAAGTGACATGCTCTCAAACACTTGGAAAGTACTAATATACCTCTAAAAGTAAGCACCGTAAAACCTAAAGAGAGGAGCAGCAATATATAAAGCATTTTGAATCCCTCAGAATAAAGAGCTCTTATAAATACAGTTTGTATCTTCGCCTACTTCTTTTACTGAGTTATTAGTTGATTTGTAGCTTTTTGAAAAGTAATCTGATCCTCTCTGAACTCATATTTTCTCAGTAAAATTCATATCCTAATGAAAACTATCACTAACTTTTACTTCGCTGAATCACCTCATCATCTTTAATGTTAGGGTCCTATTTATTCATGTTAGACACTTCAGTATTTCAATTGATATATGTCTTGGCTAAGGTTCTTAGGAAATAAGTTCTTCTATTCATCTTTTTTTTTCTCACTCTAGCTTTCTGCCTTTTGTTCTCTGTTGTCTCAATGTTATCAAAAATATAGCTTATTCATTTTTCAGCATTTTCATTTAAACTCTTATATTCAAGTTCATTTCATATTAAAAAGTGGAATTCAATAGTTTCTACTATATACTTTGTGGATAAAAAAGAATCACATGTCCTCTTTTAAGGGCACAGATGAATATCAGTCTACCCACCACTGTCTACTTTCATTATCTTTTAATACTAGGAGAAATGTACTCTGATAGCAACTATCATTGTCACCAATTTTTTTTTTAAAGAAGTCTCTATTTATCCTGAGACAATTGTTTCTTAAAAGAACGCCTTAAATATTGCTTATTACCAAGACAGTTTGAGGACCACATACTTCAAATTAATGGATTTTCTGTTCTGATAAAATTATTTCAAGAGGCTACTTCCATCTTTTAATAAAGGAAAAACTTCACCTGCAGAGTCAGATGTTTAAGCTAATGGTAACACTATCATTTCATGATGATCAAGGTGGTTAATTACATGGTTGTACCTTTTAAGAAGAAAACTGTGTCTGGAAAGTACAGTTGATATTTTGTTTCACCTTAATAAAGAACTATGATTGTTTAGATTTCAAGAAAAGATGTACAAGATTTACTTGATTGTCTTGTTTATAAAAGACCAAGCATTTACATCTGTGCATTGTGACTCTGAGCTCTTGAGCCTTATTATGAAACATGAGCAACCAATGAGAATGCTGAATGGACTTCAGGAAATCTTGAGTAGGTGCTGCAAAGTGCATTGCTCCATTAAAGTAATAATGCAGCAGAGGGAGTAAGGAGGGCTTAAGAGGAAGATTTGGATTACATCACTTGCCATTTTGTTTGTTTGTTACATTTTCTTCTATTTCTCCAGATTTTGTAGTCTACTTTGAGGCTTTGCAGGACATTTTTTCTGGTCCTGTCAACTTACTTATTTTATTAATTTCTGACAATTCTTTTGAGAGCAATTAACTATTCTCCTTGATAATTAATCTTTCCAATTGCTGTAGGTTTCCACAAAAGCTTTATTTTGCCCCACAGACTTTTGAAAAACCTTTATTCTAGCAGGCACTACATTTTTCTTTGTTTAAAAATTTGCCTTTCTTACTTTTTCAAAGCAAGAACACTATATTCATTTTTACAGCACTAGTTCATATATGGGATATTTTAAAACATTTTTGAAAATGGCAGAACCCCAGAGCAAAATTAAACAAAGTAAGAATTGTATTTATTTTCATAAATGAAAATCCCAGGAGTATGTCTGATTTGAGATAAAATTGGATGCCGGGGTCAAATGATTTTTTTAGGGTATTATTTTATCTCCCACTCTATCTTGCCTCATTCTTAAGCAGAGATGACCCCCAGGATGACATAATCCAGGTTTAGTCCCAACTTGTGCAGGCGAACAAGAGGCAATGAAAATCTCATATCTTGGTTCTTCAAACAAAATTCTTAGAATTGAATTCATTGCCCCTAATGAAGTGAAATCTTACTATGGCCACTGATGCCAAGGGCAAGTCCAGCACCCTTTCTTAAAACATCTAGTTGAGTCACTTTATCTCTGACAGAGTTCTTACTTGTAGGAATAATATGCACTCAAGTTGGGTTAAACAGAATTTGTTTTTTTGTTTTTTGTTTTCTTTTGTATTAGTAAGACGATAAAAATTTGACCAACTCAAGCTGAGCTTTGGAGAAGGAAATAGCAACCCACTCCAGTATTCTTGCCTGGAGAATCCTGTGGACAGAGGAGCCTAGTGGGCTGCTGTCCATGGGGTCGCACAGAATCAGATACGACTGAAGCGACTGAAGCGACATAGTACGCATGCATTCATTGGAGAAGGAAGGCAAGCGACTCCAGTATTCTTGCCTGGAGGATCCCAGGAACAGAGAAGCCTAGTGGGCTGCCATCTACAGGGTTGCACAGAGAGACTTAGCAACAGCAGCACCAAGCTGAGCTTCCAGAAATTACTTTAACAATTACAATTCAAAATTACTCTAGAATGACTACTGACACTCCTGGTAATACTGAAAACTCAGCTCCCTTTGCTTCTGTCAGAAGGTGCTACCAGCCCACCCAGACCTGTGCATGTGCCACTACGTGCCTCCCAATGGCTTCTATCCACACTGCCATCTCTGCCAATATCAGGGTCCATCTCAAGCAGGTGCATGTGACTGAGAGCAATGATGTTGCATGCCTGTGTATTAGGATGCAGGGGTAGTGATAAAAATAGCTGTTTGCTTCTAAATGAGGAAAGAAGAGTGAATACTGTGAAGAAATATCAAGATATTCAGAGGGTGTTAAGATATATAGGACATTGAAAGGTGTACACATAATCTCCAATCAAATATATGGATTGATATCGCAGAATATTTATACCCTATAGAAAATTCATATTCTTTTTCTTCCTTTGTTTTGTAACCAGTGCATGAATGGTAAGAACAAATGTAGATAATAATAACAATAAAGGTACACTTCATTATCTTAATATGTGACAAGAAGCAAACAATTCAGTATTGAATGAGTAAATAAATGAATCAGTCTTAAAATAAAATTGCACTTAGTATATATGCAAAACAACACCAGATGTTGTCAATCTGGATTTATAGCACAAGAAACAAGGCAATGAATGACATTATCAACATAAGTCTGACAATATTTACATTGCATGGAAATAGACATTTTAAAGCTATTATCAGCATAATTAAATATGAAGGGCATTATGGTCTATCAAAATCAGTATATACTTGTCATAATAATTTCAAAATGACAGACTTTAATATGAAATTTATACAGGGTCATCTAACTGAGACAATGGCCTACTTTATAGATTTAGAGGAGTCAGTAAACATATTTAATACAGATAATTGAAATTATAGACAAGACACCTAATGTTGTATGAAGTGAAGTGTCAGTCTTTCAGTTGTGTCCAACTCTTTGTGACCCCACAGTCTGTAGCCCACCAGGCTCCTCTGTCTATGGAATTCTCCAAGGAAGAATACTGCAATGGGTAGCCATTCTCTTTTCTAAGGCATTGTCCTGACCCAGGGAATGAACTCAGGTCTCTTGCATTTCAGGCAGATTCTTTATTGTCTGAGCCATTAAGGAAGCCCAATGTTGTATAATCATCTATTAATGATTTGCTCTAAAGTAGTAAGCTGAAATTTTGGTCATATTCTGACTTCTTTTCTTCTAAAATTACAGTAGCCCCACAGGAAGTAGAAGAACTAATAAGGTTAGGGACAGAAATGACATCCTCACAAACAAAGTTTAGCAAAAACTTGGCACTTTATTCTCATACCATGAGAATTTTCCTTTCTTTTCTTCTTCTTCTTCTTCTTTTTTTTTTTTTTTTTGGAGTATCTCTCAATAGTAACATCATAGGGCCCATGGGAAAAGAATCATTGATGAAGGAATTTAAGAAGACACAAATGAAAGGAAAGACATCCTGCGTTTATGGATTGGAAGAATTAATATTGTTAAAGCTAGGGTTTCCTCAGTGATGCTAGTGGTAAAGATCCCACCTGCTAGTGCAAGAGATATGAGTTGGAGGTTTGGTCCCTGAGTTGGGAAGATTCCCTGGAGGAGGACATGGCAACCCACTCCAGTATTCTTGCCTAGAGAATCCATGAACAGAGGCACCCGGTGGGCTACAGTCCATGAGGTTGCAGAGAGTCATACATAACTGAAGTGACTTGGCATGCAAACCATCTACACTACCCAAAGTGATTTATAGATTCAATGAAATCCAATTAAAATCTTAATTCCATTCTTTAAAGAAATAGAAAAGTTAAAAAACACTAAAACTCATATGGAACTACAAAAGCTTTTAAATAGCCAATAGCCAATCAATCCTGAGCAAGAAGAACAAACCTAAAGATGTCACACTATCTATTTCAAAACCCACTACAAAGGTAGAGTAATCCAAACAACATGATCTTGGCACAGGAACAGACATATGGACCAATGGAACAGCATAAACAGACTGAAATAAATCTATGCATTTACAATTAACTAATCCTTGACACAAGGGCTTCCCTTGTGGCTCAGCTGGTAAAGAATCCACCTGCAATGTGGGAGACCTGGATTTGATCCCTTGGTTGGGAAGATCCCCTGGTGAAGGGAAAGGCTATCCACTCCAATATTCTGGCCTAGAGAATTCCATGGACTGTATAGTCTGCTGCTGCTTCTGCTGCTGCTGCTAAGTCATTTCAGTTTTGTCCAACTCTATGCGACCCCATAGATGGCAGTCCACTAGGCTCTGTTGTCCCTAGGATTCTCCAGGCAAGAACACTGGAGAGGGTTGCCATCTCCTTCTCCAATGCATAAAAGTGAAAGTGAAGTGGTTCAGTTGTGTCCGACTCTTCGCAACCCCATGGACTGCAGCCTATCAGGCTCCTCTGTCCATGGGATTTTCCAGGCAAGAGTACTGGAGTGGGTTGCCTTTGCCTTCTCCGACTGTATAGTCTATGGAGTCGCAAAGAGTCACTGAGTGACTTTCACTTACAAATCCTTAACAAAGGTGCGAAGAGTGGGGAATGGACAGTCTCAAATGAAATTGAACCCTAATCTCACACCAAATAGAAAATCAATTCAAAATGGGTTAAGTTCAGTTCCGTAGCTCAGTCATGTCTGACTCTTTGCGACTCCATGAACCGCAGCAAGCCAGGCCTCCCTGCCCATCACCAACTCCAGGAGTTCACCCAAACCCATGTCCATCGAGTTGGTGATGCCATCTAACCATGTCATCCTCTGTCGTCCCCTTCACCTCCTGCCCTCAGTCTTTCCCAGCATCAGGGTCTTTTCAAATGAGTCAGCTCTTTGCATCAGGTGGCCAAAGTATTGGAGTTTCATCAGTCTTTCCAATGAACACCCAGGACTGACCTCCTTTAGGATGGACTGGTTGGATCTCCTTGCAGTTGGGCTCTCAAGTCTTCTCCAACACCACAGTTCAAAGGCATATTTAAATTTAAGATCTGAAACCATAAAACCCCTATAAGAAAACATAGGGCTAGAGCTTAATGATATTGGTCTGAAAAATGATTTTTTAGATAGGACACCAAAAACACAGGCAACAAAGCAAAAACAGACAAATCCAATTGCTTCATGCTAACAAGCTTCTGCACAGCAAACAGAAATACAAAGTGAAAAGGCAACTTATGAAACAGAAGAGAATAATTTCAAAGGTATCAATAAGGTATCAATATCTAAAAGGTATCAATAAGGTATCAATATCTAAAGTATGTAAGGGGGTCATACAACCCAATAGAAAAGAAAAATCTGATTTAAAATGGAAAAAGGACCTGAATAGACAGTTCTTAAAAGAACATAAACATAGCCAACAGGTAAATGAAGAAGTATCTAGTTTCACTAAGCAGTAAAATGAAAATTAAAATCACAATGAGATATCATGTCACTCCTGTTAGAATGATAATCATCAAAAAAGACAAGAGAAAACAAGTTTGGTAAGGGTTGGGAAACAAAAAAGAAACCTGTACACTGTTGATGGGAGTATAAACTGAAAGTAACATGAGTGCTCCAAAATAAATTGAAAATGGAAGCACTACATCATCTAACAATTCTATTTTTGAGTATGTAGTCAAAGGAAACAAAAAGATATCTGCACTCCAAGGTTCATTTCAGCATTATTCACAATAGCCAAGATATGGAAACAGCCTAAAGATCCATTAATGGATGAGTGGGTAAACATGTAATGAAATATTATTCAGTCTAAAAAAAAAAAAAAGAATCTTGTCATTTGAGACCTCATGGATTAACCTGGATTCTGCTATGCTCAGTGAAATAAGCCAGATGCAGAAAAACAAATACTATATGATCTTAATTATATGTGGATTTTAACACAGTTAAACTCATAGAAACAGTAAAAAGGTGGTTATCAAGACTTGAGGGAGGTGGAAATGGAGAGATACTGGTCAAAGGGTAGAAAGTTTCATTTATGCAAAATGAGTAAATTGTGGAAAACTGGTGAGCTGAAATGTGACTGTAGTTAACAACATTATATTGTATACCTGAAGTCTGCTAAAAGGGTAGATTTGGGGTCTTCCCACTGGGGTAAATAAAAGGAGGAGGGGGAGAGGTGAGGAAAGAGGAAAGGATGGGAGAAAGAAAAATGGTAAATGTGTGAAGTGAGGTAATGGACACGTATACTGGCTTGGATATGGTGAAAATACAGGTATCAGGTCATCAGTTTATAAACCTTAAATATATACAATTTTTCACTGTCAGCTATCCTTCAAAGCTGGAGAAAAAATAAAGGGGCTAATGGAAAATTTTTCCTTGCGTGGATCTTGGTGCTTTAAGAGAAAACGCTTTCTTCTCACATGATCACATAGCAGAAGGTCCTGCCTAAGAGATGTTTCTAACCCTAATAGGCAAATGACATCTGGTGGAGACCAAGTAGTCAGTTCTCTGGTGGTGAATGGAGGTGGGAATAGTTCATTCGTGGTGTTTTTCCTTTAGGTGATAGGAAAAAATATATAATTTTTCTTTTTTTTTTTTTGTCTTAAGCTATTGTTTTTTCTTGTCCATTTAACAAACAAGATGTTTATTTTGAAACTCCAGTGAACAAAACTGAACAAAGCATGTATTTCTTTAGAGAAAAAAATAAGAAAGGAAGGTTTCAGCAGTTATCTGAATAAATATTTGGGGTACTAATCCTGGATGGAAGATTTGGATGAAGATCACGCAAAATATCTTTAAAAATTTTAAATTTTTTAAAATTGTTATTTTCCTCTAAGCAAGAAATAGAGTAGGTGATGAGCTTGAGTCAGAAAGAAAAGTGATCCTTATTCATCTCATAGCTAATTGAAGAATCCCTTTTATTTTACTTTTAATTAATAAGTTGTCAATATTTCTCAAAGAGAGTTTCACACCAAGATTATAAGATGCTCTGCAAATAAAGCATTCCATGGTCAACTAGAAATTAGGAAAAAACGTATAATATAATCTTACTGCACAGATACAAAATAATTTACACATTAAATTCTATATGAATTTCTGATAATAAAAATAC
>SJYC01025328.1:0-17541 GCA_006408675.1 Madoqua kirkii | reverse complement strand
CTGAGGGGCGCGGGGGGTGGGGAGGGCAACTCCAAATCAAAAATTACTGCTGAAACCAGTCTAATGATCTTCTCCAAGGAGGTGGCCAGAGAAAGGGCCAGTCAGAATACTTGATGCTCTGCGGCCCAGTTCTTTCTATCCTTGGTCATTTTGGTTGGTGGGAGATCCCTCTAAAATACGGACCAAGTCTAGGGAATTTTTTTGGTGGTCCAGTGATTAGAACCTGGCACTTTCACTGCCAGGGCCTGGGTTCAATCCCAGGTCGGGGAACTAAAATCTTACATCAGCCAATAATAAATTTAAAAACTAAATATAAATAGTAATATAAAATATATACAATTTTATAAGTATTGTATCTATTTTATTTAAAAAATAAAATGTAAAGTAAAATAAGGACCTGGTCCACAGCCACACTACCCTGAACATGCCCCATCTCATCTGATAAGATGTGGACCTACGAGGTCAGAAGGCCAATGTCAGGTGTATGGCCCGACACCAGCAAAGACCCACAACCCTGCACCTGCTGACTTTCTGTCTGGACCCTGCAGGCATCTACCTAATCCCACTCCAGACCCCTAACCCTTGCCCTTCCAACCAACCAGGGCTGTAGAGGACAGGTGGACCCCTTGGCTTGGCCCACTCAAGTCTTTGCCAAGGATCTCAAACTTAGACCCTTGACAATATTGTTAAATGACATTGTAGATGTGGGTGCAGAAACCCACTGAAAATAAGGAAACATTAATCACACTCCTTTACTTTACTTTTCTCTCACAAGGAGACCATACTGCCTCTAGCGTGCTACAAATTAGCATGTTTAAATAGCCTATAATTAGCTTGTGATTAGCACAAATAAATTACACTGCAATCTTCCACGTGAAAAGTGTTTAATTGTTACATGTAAACTCTGAGATCATACTATAGCCCTGGTTTTAATATTCCAGGGCTTCAAAAAGGCACCTGGCCTGGGCCTCACTCATCTCTGAAAGGTCCCAATTCTAAGAACAAAGGCACTCCTTTCCTCTCCGAGCCCAGAATCTGGCCTCTGTAATTCCTGGGTTTTTCTCTCCAATTACTGTCAACTTGATTAACATTTAGGAATTCTCTCTGTTATATGTAAATGAAAACAACAAAGCTCAGACTTTTTCCGCTTTCTGGCAAGCAAATGTATTTTGAGCAGAATGCTATTTTGGTGTTTAATCCCCCCAGGCACACTGCTTTTACAAATGCAAACAAACAAAAATCAGTCATTTCTGAATGCTCAGGAGCAAAACTAGAAAAGGAAGCTGATGTTGATTCATATTTGAAAAGTCTGATGGGGACTATTCTATATACACACACAACTATCCTATCAGCGATTGTATCTAATCTGTCAGCTTCCAGAATGTACAGCTGTCTACAAAGGTCTCCAATCTGAAGAGGATGGAAGGACACCTAAATTGATTGTTTAGTAGAATAAAAACCTTCTCAATTATGAGAGGTACAGGATGCCAAGATCAAATCTGGCAGCCAAGAGGCCTGTTTATGTCTATGTTAACGTAGTACAATGTACAAAAAATGCTGACTAAATTGGGACTGGACATTTGACTACAAATGGGACTTTGTCTGAGAGGAGCCCGAGCAGAGAACTGTATTACCATCTGGCTTAAGACATAAAAGTCAGTGTATTTTGACATCAAGTGTGTGAATCCCACAGCAGAATGTGGTTCAGACTCACTATCTAATGCCCACTGTTTCTGACTGCAATCTGCAAATCAACAGTAGCCCAAAGCTAGCAAATAATGTCCTTTAAGACAAAATGAAACAAAACAAAAGCAAATGCCCTGAGCGCAACAGTTGGGCTTTAGCATTCAGCAGTTGAATATTTAAACTCAGGACAATTTGCAACACAGATCATATACTCATCCTAAGGGTAAGAATAAGAATTCAGGAATCTGGTAGCCTCCTGGGGCAGCCAGTGTTCCCTAAGCGCCTAGGTGGGGGCAACCCTTATCTTTTCTTGAATATTCAGGGAGCTTAAAGTTACAGGAAACCTGTTTTCCACAGGGTTTGCTGTCTTTAGCAAATAACAAAAGAAGAGCAATCAGTAAGACAAAACAAAACCCTCCAGGAGACTGCACAAGTCCGAGTGGCTTGGGGAGGCCACAAGGTCACCTTGGCCCAGCCAATCAACTATTACGAAAGGGCGATTATTTTTGTTTTGTCTTGGGAATGGTGATGAATCAAAGCAATATCCTTTTCATGTTGTTAATAATACAAGACCTGTGAAAGGACAGCATTTATCTTTTCTCCGTACACATGTTTATATCATAGGTTCTAGCCACGGTAAACTTCTCTTCATGGCCCATAAAAGCCACATTTTCGCTCTCATTTTTGGCTTTTTCTCTGTGACCTCGGCCTTAAATTACTCTGCACTGTCTACATCTCCCTCCCCAATCAGATTAATCTTTTGTGTTTCTTTACAGTTGGGCTTAGGCATCACCTCCTCCAGGAAGCCTTCTTTGATTTTCCTAAACTGGGTCAAGGTCTCTCCTGTCTACTTCCTGCACTTAACAGTCTGCTTAAGGAATTCCTGGTGGTCCAATGATGAGGACTTGGCACTTTCACAGCCACGGGCCAGGGTTTAGTCCCTAAATGGGAAACCAAGATCTCGCAAACCAAAAAAGTACAGCCAAAAAAAACAGTCTGTTTACTTGTCTAAAACCCCCACTAAATTATAACATCTTTGTGGATGGGGAACATATCACTGTATTTCTGGAATGACAAAGTCTCAGACACATGCCTGATGCTCATTTAATAGTCTTAAATAATGACATATACAAATAAATTCAACAAATACTCACCGAGTACCTATTATGTGCCATGGACTATATACAGAGAGGACCAAAACAGACTGACAAACATACCTGTCCACAATCCCGGATTTACTGAGAAGGCATATGGGGAAACTTTGCAAGGTGACGGACGGCTGTGTTCTATGCCAGGCCAGGATGTGGGTGACGTGACTACCCTCTTGGCAAAATTAGGTAGCTCAGATGCCTGCATTTCAATGCGTAAACTGTACTTCACAAACAAGAAACTTTCAAAAAGTAATAATTAAGCAGATGTAAGAGTAAAGATGGTGACTGCAGCCATGAAATTAAAAGACGCTTACTCCTTGGAAGAAAAGTTATGACCAACCTAGATAGCATATTCAAAAGCAGAGACATTACTTTGCCGACTAAGGTCCGTCTAGTCAAGGCTACGGTGTTTCCAGTGGTCATGTATGGATGTGAGAGTTGGACTGTGAAGAAGGCTGAGCGCCGAAGAATTGATGCTTTTGAACTGTGGTGTTGGAGAAGACTCTTGAGAGTCCCTTGGACTGCAAGGAGATCCAACCAGTCCATTCTGAAGGAGATCAGCCCTGGGATTTCTTTGGAAGGAATGATGCTAAAGCTGAAACTCCAGTACTTTGGCCACCTCATGAGAAGAGTTGACTCACTGGAAAAGACTCTGATGCTGGGAGGGATTGGGGGCAGGAGGAGAAGGGGACAACCGAGGCTGAGATGGCTGGATGGCATCACGGACTTGATGGCTGTGAGTCTGAGTGAACTCCGGGAGTTGGTGATGGACAGGGAGGCCTGGCGTCCTGTGATTCACGGGGTCGCAAAGATTCGGACACGACTGAGCGACTAAAATGAACTGAACTGAAGAGTAAAGATGAAGGGAGAAGTCAGGATGCTGGTAACTGCTGAAGGGCACAGGAAGTCTGTTATACTATGCTGTTTATATGTGTTTGAAGTATCCCAAAATAAAAGCTATAAGAAATCTCTGCACTCATATGAATAAATATTAATGAAGTATAAATCACAGACTCTCCAGCATCACTACAGGAGTTTTTGAACCAGGAATAAAAGGGAAGAAAAAGAAATAGGCAGTTACAGGTCTCTTACGATGATGGGTGAGGTATTTTATAGCAATTTCCCCCATTTAATCCTGGTAATGACTTTTTATCCCATTTTATAGAAGGGGAAACTGAAACTTAGACAGGTTACACAACTTGCCAGCTAAGGACAATGGCCAGAATCTACACCCCAAGTCGCCCATCTTGCCATCATGTTTCTCCCCCTCTTTTGCCACTGTGACAATCACAGAGGCTAGGATTCCCACCTGGGCTAGGGGTAGGAAGGGTAGAATCTGAAGAAGCCCCAAGAATCATCTCTAGTTATGACAGATACCACTTTTACTTCCTCTTAGTCCAGAATTATACCTTCAAAGATTAAATTATGAAAATTGCAAGGAACAATAATTATGCCCCAGAATTATCCCTACACCATCAGCAATGATTCTGATATCCCATTCTGATATCCTCTGAGATAATGTGCAATATTTGTATTTATATTCAGGATCCTTAAAGACCTGAGTGCATCTCGCCTGGGCTCCTGGGTCCTGGTGCCCACACAGATGTGTTAACAATCTGCATGGAGATCCAGCATCATGAACAGGGTCCCATTTTATAGTGGTGACTTTTCCATCAGGGCTGTGCTACACCAACCACCACACAAACTTGTTTCTGCCAACATCCGAGCAGATTCAGCTTCAAAGATGCCAGGGAAGCTGACGTGGCCAGTAAAAGAGGCTACCTTGAGAGTGTCTCTCTCCTGGCCACTGTCACTTTGACAGATGTCAGACTTAGCATCACTAGAGATGAGCCCATTATGGACTTGGGAAGCTGCTGTCATTTCCAAATGCAGCTTCTTGCAGCCAAAAACACACATGGTGCTCAGGGATGTGCCAAATGTATGGAAATACGGGCAACTTCCCTGCTGTTCAAGAGCGCTAATGTCCTGATCCCCAGCAGAGGCAAAGGCTGTGGTCCAAATACACAGTCCCTTTAGGGCCCATTTGGTGCTAAATAAAAACTCTCACGATAGTTACACATTTGAATCACAATCCCTACTTATGCTGTTGAATTTTCATCCATCTGTCCTCTCTGTTACCTCCATCTAAACTAACTGGCCCCCCAAAACAATTTATCAAGTAAGTGCTTTACTCCAGTCAGGGGCCAGGTGATTAGGTCCTGGAGAAGTAGTCTGATATCCAGTCCAGAAAGTTAATTACTAACATAATTATCAAAACCTTTTAATTTTCAGGGTTAAGTCAAGCATCTCTTTGGGTAGGGTAACTTTTGGGCTTGTTTATTCTCCAGTTGGTATGTAATTAGCTCTTAAGGGCACTTCATGTTTGGGGACTTTTTAAAGGCAAAGAAATATCTAAGTATGTTCCATCCATAGAACATTTCCTCAATTCCCCAAATTCACCCAGAGGATCTGAAATGAAACAAACCAGAAAGACCTGTTTAAACCATCACCAAACTCTCCATCCTCAGGCTGTCTCCAAGGACGTTTTCTGCAGAGGACACCACAAGCTTGATGTTACTTTTTTTCCTCTAGAAAATGCTTTAGAATCCTAATGTGTTACTATTTTCTCTTAGTGCTATCGGTGGATTATTTCTTCTCCAAGTCATCTCACTTCTGCTTTTGACAGGCCTGCTTACTAGCCCAGAAAAGAAGGATTTACACTGCAGGTCCTCAGACCGAAAGCTGCCCCAACAGCAGAGCAGGAAAGAAGTTTGCCTACTTGTCTGAAGGCAAATTCAAAGTCTAGAAGTTACAGGTAAAATCTGATGCAATAAAGAGAGGCTTATGGACTGAAAGTTACAGCTTTTTAAGAAAATCGCTCTCCATCCCGACTCAGTCTGTGATGAGCTAATCACTGCAAGAGGAAGCTTTCCTCAGGTCACCAGAGTTGCAAGCACGGCCTGAATGATGACCTTAAAACACCTCTAGGGATTTCCCTGGTGGTCCAGTGGTTAAGACTCCTCGCTACCAATGCAAAGGCCTTGGGTTCGATTCCTGGTCAAGGAACTAATACTTGGCATGCCATGCAGAGAACCCAAAGTTGTTTTTTTTTTAATTTTTAAAAAATGCTTTTTAAATCTCCAGCTTAAGGATTCCTGAATAATGAGACCCATGTGGCATCTAACTTGGTCTTCAGCACTTGACTGGAATCTCATAGAAAGGGAACCTGAATATGATGACTTGGACCTTACTTTTCTCACTAACTACCCTTGAAACGATGAAGAGTTTCCAGCCTGGCTGGAACTGGCTCCCACCAATGTTACCCACCATCACATTTCTGCAACTCTGATGAGAACTAATTTAGCTCCTGTGGTATTTTCTCCCACACTGTCTTCTGAAGCTCTGGAACGGAGCACACCAAATGAGGCCCATCTGTCTAAATGGGAAGAAGTTATTTATCCCATCTCCAGGCAGGCTTCCTTTCCTACCAAGAAGCTGCTCTCCAAGCTTCCCAAACACTGTGGGATAATTATGGAAACCCCAACTCTTAACCAGCTAGAATTTGGAGAAGAGCAATTGAGTGTCTATCAAGGATCATCTGCCAGTTCGGAGCCATCATTTCCTTGCTTGATGAAGTGTCTTCGGAAGCCACAGAGTATCCTACCAGACTATTTTTCAATGGCAAAATTGCAACATTCAAGAACTCAGTGCGATAATTAGGTTATTGTTTGGCTGCAATCTTGCCAAAAGGAAGAACGTCAACCTTGTGCCAGCAGGTTAGCCTAATGAATTTTAAAAGTCTTTTCCCACATGAGAATACTTTCTCAGAAGAAAGGAAACACCCCTCTCCCACCGTCTCACACGCCAGGGGACAAAGTTATAAGAAAGACGCCCTTAATAACAATGACGCTCCGGTGCCTGCTTGGGCCACGGTGCCAGGCTCCTGGAATGATGGCCATCTGCCCCCAACTGATGCTTCTCAGTCTCAGCTGACTCTATTATACCAACTCCCACCCATGTGGAATACTGAATCAGTGAGGAAAAAGAATCAGTAATTATTAGTAATTATCAGTTAGGCTGTAAGACTACTGCCTGGAAAATCCCATGGATAGAGGAGGCTGGTAGGCTACAGTCCATGGGGTTGCAAAGAGTCGGACAAGACTGAGTGACTTCACTTTCACTTTCACGCTGTAAGAAACCTTTAAGTGGATTGAGTTAAGGAAAAAAATGAAAGTGCATAAGAGCACCAGCATCTTACCTACAAAGGAAATGAATCATGCACTTGTGAAATATAACAGCTGCAGTGCCTAAAGTACTTGTTGGATCCCTTATCCAATAGGTCTTCTGTAACATCCTTATCCAATAGGTTTTTATAATAGGCTTTTTATAAAAGGAATCAGTTATAAAATAATTATAGAAAATCACAAAATAAATAAGGATTCAATAGAATCAGTGTGCCTTTTTTTTTTTTTTAAAGGCAAGAGGTGTTGTTATTCAAAGAGCTTCCCAGGTGGCTAAGTGGTAAAGAATCCATGGGTTTGATCTCTGGGTCAGGAAGATACTCTGGAGAAGGAAATGGCAATCCACTCTAGCATTCTTGCCTGAGAAATCCCATGGACAGAGGAGCCTAGTGGGCTACAGTCCATGGAGTCACAAAGAGTCAGACACAACACAGCGACTAAACAACAGCGTGGAAATATTGGCAGATATATAGACTTCATGGCATGCACGCGTGCTAAGTCACGTCAGTCGTGTCTGACTCTTTGCAACCCTGTGGACCACAGCCCTCCAGACTCCACTGTCTATGGGTTTCTCCAGGTGAGAATACTGGAGTGGGTTGCCATGCCTTCCTCCAGGGAATCTTCCCGACCCAGGAATCAAACCTGCATCTCTTATGTCTCCTGCATTGGCAAGCAGGTTCTTTACCACTAGTGCCACCTGAGAAGCCCATAGATTATATGGCCCTAAGGTGTTGCCTGGAGAATCCCAGGCACAGGAGCCTGGTGGGCCGCCGTCTATGGGGTCGCACAGAGTTGGACACGACTGATATGACTTAGCAGCAGCAGCAAGATATTTATTTACTATTTATCACATGCAACTTCAAATTCTCCACTAACCATACACATAAAGGTCTTCACAAAACAGACAAATGAACTTCAATGCACCTGAGTGAAGGAATATAGCCACGAAAAATGGTGATGACAAAGAAGTCTTAATAACCAGAACTATAATAAAATATTAAGTATAAAAGCAAGAATCACATAGCTGATGTAACAATGCCCCCAACAGAGACTTGCTGCAACACCCATGTGGGTTATTACTAGGTGAGAAATTAGGATGGTTTCTTGCTTCTTTAGACTTTTATCTTGTTGAAAACAAAAAGAAGAAAACAAACGAAGAAAGGAAAGAAGAGCCTAGACCTCCTTTTGGTTTAGAGTCAGTAAAAATGCAGTGTATATCAGTCTAGCATAAAAGATCCTTTCCTCCTGAGTTAAAATAAAAATGCGATATTTTTGTAAAAAATTTGATCACTGTTGCCCCTACTGATACTTATTGTCTGATATCCACAGAACTGGGTTAATCCTTTGGGGAGCTGAATTCTTTTATCTCAAAGTAGTGCAGCAAAATGATCCACGCACAAGCGTTAGAGGGGGAGGGAGGGGACGCTGGGCCAGGAGCAGGCTGTCTGGGCAAGTGCATATTCCCGGGATCCCACTCACCACGTCCAGGTCCTGGGAAACCCGCCGTTTCCGCAGCTCCTCCATCCTCTCACACACGTCGGAGAAGCAGGTATTGTAGTAATCTGCATACTGCTGCGCCAGGTCATCAATGTTTCCCAGGGAGCCGTCCTGAGGGTAAGGAGGGCAGAAAGAGAATAGAGGCAGTGAGTCCACCTACATACGCCCTGCATCCTCTAGTCTCCCTCTGTGCAGCCTTTACACTAATGACAGGTGGTATTTTTAAAGTGGTGGACGTGTGCCATGCTGTTTTACACGCAACATCTCCTAATCCTCCGGACAGCCTTTGGACATCTTTCTCCCTGTACAGATGAACAAACAGCAGCTCAAAAGAGTTGAGCCACAGCCCAAGGGTTCCAGGGCTACCACACAAAGAAGCCGGGTCCCCAACTCAGGACTGTCTGATGTTAAGGCCATGGTTTTAACCCACACCCCTGCTTCCCTCACAGGGCCAAGAAATCCCCAGAAATAAACACTGTCAGTGCAAAGGCTCCCTAATGCCCAATTGGCAGGCTTCCCTGGTGGCTCAGATGGTAAAGAGTCTGCCTTCAATGCATCAGACCTAGGTTCGATCCCTGAGTCAGGAAGATGCCCTGGAGAAGAAAATGGCAACCCAGTCCGTTATTACTGCCTGGAAATCCCATAGACAGAGGAGCCCAGCGGGCTACAGTCCATGGGGTTGCAGAGTCAGACATACTGAGCAACTAAGCATATGAATCAGAACCTCCAAGGGAGCTTTTGAAGAATCCACATGCCAGGACACCCTTCCCAGGAGGAATTCTGGCGGGAAGCTGAGAATTCAGGAGCCAACAGGGAAGGCTACATCTGGGACACACCTCCACCACACCTCACATGAGATGCTCAGAAAAGTGGGAATGCTTGTTCGCTACGTCATTCAAGCACAGATGCAAGGGGACACGTACAAATTCACCTAAATATATAAGCAAATAAGTCTGTTTTTCCATTCAGGGAAAGGCCCAGAAGTTCTGGGGTCTGAACCTTCAAGTTCACACCCATCTCTGCTGCCACTTTCAATTCATCAGCTTAGGTATGTTTCCTAATCTCCAGCTATTTCCCCACGAGGAGTAATGAAGCAATGTGACACATTCAGAGCTTGGTCCCTCACAGGGCTCTGACACATAAATTAAGTGCTTGATTTACTTAACTAATAGTATTCACTACAAGATAACACTCCAGACTATAGTCTTCCTTTAGGGGACGTGATTCCTAAATATACACACACAGAGTGATGCTGTGTACATTTGTAGGTTATGCCATTTCTTCTGTTCATTCATTCATTCATTCCAAGAAGTATCTTCCCTATCACTTTTCAGCTCCCAGAAGGTTCTTTCTTTGGTATGAATAAATCACCCTACCAAAACAACCAAGGAAAACACAACTCTTAGACAACCAAATAGACGCACACACATTTTGCCTGGCACAGACCACTGGCCAGCCCGTTGCACACCTATCCGACACCTATCACGCAGCACGTGTCTAAGACTGCAGAGCACACATACTTAGACATAGGCAGAGTTTGGGAATTAAAAGTTCTTCAAAAGCCCTTCTGCTAAAGGCCGCAAGGCTCCAGTCAGGATGCTCAGGTCAGAGCAAGCAACTGCATCTATTCCACTTCCGCTTTCAACAATGTCACAGAACTGACCGAGTGGGGAATAGAAATTGAAAGAAATGATTTTCTCTTTCTTTTTTTTTTTTTAAGAAAGGATGCTTCCTTTCTTAGCAATAAAATGTTCTATATTTGAAGTAATGGCCTCGAAGTCTGCAGTGCAGCATAGGGGTGGGAAGCTCTCTGCAAAAACAGTTAAGATGTTTGCACGTCTGGACAGGTCATTCCCTCACGTTTGAGACGACAGGCTGGATGGACACGGGTATGGCCAGTCTACCGCCCCTCCCCACTTTAAAACATTCATCATCAAATTTTTAACAGGCAAGTAACATGGGATCAAAATGGAAGTCCGCTGCCAACCAATGAGGAAATGCACAGAGGAGGCTAGCCTTGAAGTCCTCACTTTACTGCTTTCAGATGTGAGGTTCCTGACAAACGGCATCATAAATCAGACTATGATCCTGAGGTTTGTCCTGACTCGTCTGAACGCAGCAGCACACGCCCTATGGACCACAGCATGAAAACCTACCACCTCCTGACTGGGTTTTCTTGTCTCCTTCCCCAGCCTGCCTCATTGGCCTTGATCCAGTCACCAAAGGGACCTTGCGAAACAGAGATCAGACCAGGTCACTCTCCTGAGAATGACGCGTGCCACCCTCATCACCAGCTCTACAAACAAACCCCACCCTCACCAGGCCTGGCTTTCAGGCCCCTTCATCTCTGCTGCCCAACCCCAGCCTGGAGAAAGGGGCTGTGGTCTGCCACCGAGGGCCAGAGGGGCAGCGAGCACGGGCAGCCCCTCTAGCAGCAGCTGCCCCCTCCCACCACCAGGAGAAAGTACCGGAAGAAACTTTTAGGAAAGAGTGCAGGCACACAAGCTGCTCTCGTGGGAGCACCTACTCCGGACACCAGCTACCGATAGCCAGGACTTTGACTGCAAAGTGGCCAGCGAGGTAAGGGACTGGTCCACCCAAGCCCACCGCTGCCTCGGCCAGACAGAGCATCCGGACAGTTCCAAGGACGAAGGGAACCTCTGGGCCATCTCTAACATCAGACTGTCTGACTTCTATTGACCCAGGATTATTTGCTTACACCTCAAGACACAAAGCCCTCATTTCCCAGTTCTCTTCAAGAGCCTCAAGCATTCTTAGGTCGCTCACCCAGTACATACTGGGAAAGAACCAGCAGCCTCCTGCCGAATGAGTGTTGGACTTGCAACAATGTTACCAGAGAACCCATCCTTCTGAGTTCCTGCCCTGATCCTGCCACTCCCCATAGCCACGGGTACTCTCGGCTCTTTAGAATTGTCTTGGTCTCTAGCGAGTTTCTGGGGCGTCCCGGGTGGTGCTAGGGGTAAAGAACCCACCTGACAATGCAGGAGACATAAGAGATGTAGGTTTGATCCCTGGGTTGGGAAGATACCCTGGAGAAAGAAACAGCAACCCACTCCAGTATTCTTGCCTGGTACATCCCACAGAAGGAGGAGCCTGGTGGGCTACGGTCCATAGAGTCACAAAGAGTCAGACTGAAGTGACTTACACACACACACACACACACACACACACACACACACACACACACACACACGAGTATAATGACATCCTCATCGTACTCATTTCTAATTTCTCATTTCTCATCAAGAAACTTCTGCCTTCATCCCTCCAAGGAAATGAAACATACTTGCTGCCTTTGACCACATACGCCTTCTACATCTTCTAACACCTGAGTGAACTTGTGAGGGGGTGGTTATAGCCACACACTCGCCTGAGAGCTGGCTGCTCTAAATGGAAATTCATCTCTCTCTCCCCTTCTCTTCCTCTCATTCAGAGGCACTAAGAGTTGTACTCCCAGCTTGATTGCTGGCTTCTCAAAAGCAAGCAGCTTTCAAGTTTATAAACTGTATGGCTTATCCCAATCAATTACTGTTTTCTTGGACTCATCAAGGTCACCTGAAAAAAAAAACTGTAAAAACACTTATTTATAGAGCTTTTGTTCAAACTGCTTTCTTTCCTTTCTCTCTCCTCTCTTGTACATCCTAGAACATCTTCAAAGACAGTTGTTCACTGCAAAAGTTCCCAAGCTGCTGGTCAAACTTTCCTTCCCACTAGTGAAAGAGTTTTCTTCCCTCTCCCTCACTTCCAATCACTTGGAAATCCCCCAAACTTCAGGGGCGGGGAAATATCTGTTGCTTATAAGGAAGAAAGCAGCTGTTCAAGTCGACTCAGGCCAAAGACAGCAAATATCTCATACCCTGTGATGTCCACCCCTCACTTGGTGCTCAGCAGATAATAAATTAGAACAGGGTGGCACAACTGACTCTATGTTTTCCCAAATCGCTTTCCAGATGTGCAGCGAACCCCCATAATTATCACTTGCATCAGTCTTGATCCTTTGAGTGCCAAAAAAGGCGAAAGAAAAACTTTTTAAAGTGCATATGCGTAATGTTTATTTAGCTGAGTCGGATCTTAGTTGCAGCACCGCACCGGGTGTCCTCACCATGTCATGCGGGATCTTTCATTGCAGGACATGGACTCTCTGGCTGTGGTGAGGACTTAGTTGCCCGAAGGCATATGAGATGCCCACCAGAAATCGAACCTGTGTTCCCTGCATTGCAAGGCATATTCTTAACCACTGGACCATCAGAGAAATCCCGCTCATGTGATTTTTTTAGTACCTCTTGTCTGTCATCTCCAGAATGGAATTTTTCCATCCCAATCACATGGAACCAAGGAACATGACGAATTTCTCTCTACCCACTCCAAATGCAGGCTTTTTCAAGACTATCTGAAGACCTTTGCATCCTTCCTATTCAACTTGTTCTTTTTTTGGTTTGTTTTAATCCTTGTTTCCTGTCTATATTATTTTTTTGTCATGCCACGAGGCATGTCGGATCTTAGCTCCCTGACCAGGGATTGAACCTGCACCCCCTGCATTACAAGAGTGGAGTCTTAACCACTGAACTGCAAGGGAATCCCAAGTCAACTTGTTCTTACTTGAGATAGTACAAACTTGTTCAGTAAAAATATTTACTTCAATTCAAATATCTGCAACATTAGTCTGTAGGGAATTTAAATAATGCAGCTGCTGTTTCAATAGCACCACACCTATTATCTTTTAGGGGGGAATGTGGAGTTCATGTCTGATTCAACACCCCACAATGCTAATGCCAAGAGGTACTGATGTCATAAAATAAACTTCTAAATATACAGTATGACTTTAAACTATAAAATTTTATATTTATTATAATAAATACAATTATTAAAATACTGAAACAAATTTGCTTATTTTTCTTTTAAGATGCTAGAAGTTTCTGCGGTAGAGTGTATTACTTGTGTAATATGTTTCATTTCTTATATTTCCCCCTTGGTTCAAATGCATTAGGCTGAAGCAGGCTTCTCTGTTAGCTCAGTGGTAAAGAATCTGCCCACCAGCCAATGCAGGAGGCATAAGATTCTCAGGTTGGGAAGATCTCCTGAAGGAGGAGGGCATAGTAACATACTCCAGTATTCTTGCCTAGAGATTCCCATGGATAGAGGAGTCTGGCAGGCTATAGTCCATGGAGTCACAAAGAGTCAGACACGACTGAAGTGACTTAGCATGCACACAGGCTGAAGCAATACTAGTTCAAGTTTAGGAATAGAGAAAAATCTTATTTCCTCAAAATAAACTTTTTAAAGTAAGTTGTGAAATTTTGTCACATTATGTTTTTACAAGATTTTTCCCATCCCTGTCTGCAAAGAAAAAAAAAAAAAAAAACAAGCAAATTCAAGTTCTCTTTCCAGTTCTTAGTACAAAACCAGGTTACAGGAATTCCCACGGGGTACAGCTTGAATCCCTGGTAGGGAAACTAAGATCACACATGCCGTGATTTTTTGCCACAGGCAAAAAGATTAAAAAATAAAAATAAAAATCAACCAAACCCAAAAAAGCAAGCACAACATTTTCCCATACAATCATCCATTTCACTTGACATGAACTTAATTTAAATCTGGGTCCTACAACCAGTGTCAGCTCAATGGAAGACAAACTTGTGTGGTTTTCCCATGAAGCCACGGCGCACATTTATATGCATCCACTCCAGGGCTCCTGCCTGGAAACTCCCATAGACGGAGGAGCCTGGTGGGCTGCAGTCCATGGGGTCACAAAGAGGCAGACACAATTGAGAGATTTCACTTTCACTTTTCACTTTCATGGATTGGAGAAGGAAATGGCAACCCACTCCAGTGTTCTTGCCTGGAGAATCCCAGGGATGGCAGAGCCTGGTGGGCTGCCGTCTATGGAGTCGCACAGAGTCGGACATGACTGAAGTGACTCAGCAGCATGTTTTTTATATAAGCAACATAAAAATACAGAGATAAGGGACATTGGACTGAACCATTCAGATTGGGTGAACTTCTGTTACAATTAAGAGGAAAAGAAACAGAGCATTGTCCTCTCAACAATTCATTCCATAGTATTTCTGAATTTTTATCTCGATGTCCTTCTGTCTCTGGAAAATGTGAAACTAAAAGAATTATGAAGACTGAGGCACTTGTATCTTTATTTTTGCTGTTCTTGCTCTCCTTTCCCCAGATGTCATTTATGCTTTAGACTATCTTGACAAAGCTTAAGGGGAGAAAAACCAAAAGCAAAAAATTTCTCTGAAAACATCAGGAGGCACAATGTACTTGGGATCGCTGTATGTAAATTACATGCAAATGAATGCAAATGAACTTGTGGTCCTGCTATTTTATCTATCTATAAAGACACAGCCCCAAGAGAAAACTCAATGTGTTGCTCTGAATCCCCAGAGTTAAAGGGAAGAAAGGGAATAGACTCCTGGCTCATTTACTTAATGCCTCTCTATCTTTTCTGTCTATAACAGTTAAGTACATATACGATATATGTTATGAAATTACATGTCATATTTATACTGCTCACTATCGTTTGGGGGAGGGATAGACATATATCCATAAGTATAAACATATCAGACCCTCCAGGATAAATCCACTAAAAGAAGTCACAACAATAAAACCCTGATTTCTTGAATGACTTCAACAATGCATTCATACTCTTAATTAGTTTGTGTAAAGATTTTGAGGGGATAAATACTTCCAGCAACCTTTCAGGTGAAATTGCTATACCATAAACAAGACTTTAATTTCAGTTTCCTTGTTCAGCCTCATTGAATCTATGGGGCTGTTTGCACCGTTTGCACCAGCTCTGTCTTCCCATCCTGCCATAGCATTCTAGAGAAATTCACTCAATGAGTCACATCTGACTCTTTCGACCCCATGGACTCCAACCTGCCAGGCTCCTCTGTCCATGGGATTTCCCAGGCAAGAATACTGGAGTGGGTTGCCATTCCCTTCTCTAGGGGCTCTTCCTGAGCCAGGGATCATACGCAGGTCTCCCACATTTCGGGCAGATTCTTTACCATATGAGCCCATGAATCTATAATAACCGATCTCAGTTATTTTTCTCCAAGGTATCCCTCCCAGCATTTCTGCAGATGGTTTGAACTGAAATGCAGTTTGTATCAGGAAAGTCTTTGACATATAACAACCATAAACATACCCTAAAGGGACAAATTAAGTCATGCTGGTGGTGAGGAGGGCCTGGGGGGCACATCCACATGGCAGGTGGCTGAAGGAGGGCTGATTCCACATCTTCCACACTCTTCCCTTCAAAACACCCAGAGTTTTCCAGAGCCTATGTCTAATTCTTATCTTGGCAAATATGATCCTGGTGCTCCGGGCCCCCACTATTTATGCATCAGTGGTCTCCAGTTAACATAAATCCCTTCCTGAAGAATGAACAGTCTCACAAGCTGGCGGTATTGGCCACTTTCTTCTTCCCAGCACTCTCTCAGCAGCTGCCTCTAAAGGGAATGGTGTTCAAAGGTCTGGGGAAGAAATATCTGAAAAAAGAATTGGTGTATGGAACCTCCTTGCTGTTGTTCAGTCACTAAGTCATATTCAAATCTGCAGCCCTATGGATTGCAGCATGTTAGGCTTCCCTGTCCTCCACTATCTTCTGGAGTTTGTCAAGTTTGTGTCTATTGAGTTAGTGATGCTATCTCACCATCTCATCCTCAAAGAACCTTCTTGACATAATGTAATTATTTAGGAATACTACTTACAACTCTAAGCACATAATATAAATTATATCTATTACTATTTGCAACTACTCAGCATTAAAAATACACCCAAAATAGGCATTTTAAGTTAGATAAATACAGGTGTAAACAAAAAGTTCTAAGTTCTCTCCTGTTCTCCAGTGAATAAGCAACGGTAGTGGTATTCACCCTACAGATGATGACCCATTAGGACTCAAGGCTGGATCCAAGAAACACAACTGCTAGACTGGAAATTGATCAAACAGTCTGCCTATACAGGTTGCTGCTTGTGCCAAGTACTGAGCCTAAAGTCACCGTAGGCTGGCCACGGTGGCAGTTATGCAGGAAGCTGGACGTGAAAGACCAAGGACAAAACAAGAGCGCATCGGGACAGGGAAGACAACTGGAATCCGTACCTGCTTCTCATCAACTCTAACCTTGATGCCATGGGTGACTTACGAGAAGCTGGAGCTCCTTGGGTGACTCAGGACCTCCAGAAGTTCAAGGAGATCTGGCAGAACCTGGACGTGCTGGGGGTCTGGGCACCAACTCAAGCCAACAAGGTAAATCCGTGACACCACGAGGCAGCCACCAGAGTGCCCACGACCCTCCACCAACCGTCAGAATCTAAAAAACTATGGCTGCTGCTGATTCACTTCTAGCTTCGGGTTGACACAGTCCTTAATAGCTACAGAATCCTCAGATAGATATCCGAGGCCAGCATTTGTTTAAATGACATGGCATAGCACAGAAGAACAGAGAACAGAATAGAAAGTCTTGGCAACACCCCATGAAGACAGGGGACTGTTTCCTGCAACATTTGTCTCACTTATGTATCTGTTTGAATCTATATAACTGTACCTGATCACCATGTACTAATAAAATACATCTTCTAGGGAGAAGGAAATGGTAACCCACTCCAGTATTCTTGCCTAGAGAATCCCATGGACAGAGTAGCCTGGTAGGCTACAGTCCACGGGGTCGCAAAGAGTCGGACACGACTGAGCGACTTCACTTTCACTTTTCAGATATTCTCTGGCCAAAAGTCTGAAAGTCGTTGGTGTGTTTGTCTTCCAGGCTGCACCCTGGGGGTCCACTCTGGAGTCTGTTCTTGAGTCCCATGGGTCTCTTCAGAACCTTCACCCTCCTCCTCAGCTCACCCCTAAATCCACATATTCCCCAAAGGCCCTCCCTGCACTTTTTTTTCTTCTTGTGGTCCCTCTCTGCTCCTTTGGGGGGAAT